>JAWWLR010000149.1:2482966-2498251 GCA_035041075.1 Acraspis erinacei | reverse complement strand
CTTAAGACTATTATTGTTAATATTGTTAACAAATTTAATAAACAAATGCATTATTCAGGCATTTGTCGTCAGGAAAATTCGTTTTTTCTATGTCAATTTTTTAAAATTAAGAACCTCATGATGATTTTAAAAAATTCATATTTTGTTGATGAATTTTATGATTTTATCAAACAAATTTAATAAACAAATGTATTATTCTAGCACTTATCAACGGCAAAATTCGATTTCTTCAATGCCAGTCCTGTTAATTAGGAACTTTATGATAATTTTATTTTATTTTTTTAATTATTTTTTTTTTTATTTAAAATTTGTTTTAAATTTAATTTAATTTTTTTTTAACAATTTTAGTAAATAAATGCATTATTTGATCATTTGTCGATAGAAAAACTCGTTTTTTTCAATATCATTCCTTTTATTTACGAACTTTACGATAATTTCAGTAGCATTCATAATAATTGCTTATTTGTTTAAAGAATCATAAGATTTATGAACTAATTATGAATGTTGCTGAAATTAACACGAAGTGTTCAATTAAAAGGACTGACATTGAAAAAAGAAACGAATTTTTTCACCAAAAGATGCCCGAATAAGGCATTTGTTTATTAAATTTGTTTGATAAAATCATCAAAGTTATCAAAAAATTATGAATTTTCTGAAATTTTGATGAGGTTCCTAATTTAAAGAAATTGACATGGGAAAAAAAGAATTTTTCTGACGACAAATGCTTGACTAATGCATTTTTTAATTAAAATTGTTTATAATATTAACAGCATTTTTCCTATTATTGACGAACACCGGAAACTTCAAATAGAAAAATTGCCATTTTTTCGTCATATTTATTTATTTATAAAAAAAATTGAAAAACAGATTCAGTTCAGCCGGAATCGTATTTTGAACCAAAAAATGTACCCCCCCCCCCCACCTGTGGCAGCGTGGCTACCCAGGATTGTTTTTATATTGGTGCGGTTTTTAAATTTCCATATTTTACAAGTTGGAAAAGCTTTTCACATTTCAAAGTAAATTGTACTTTCGCATGGAAAATGCTTCCGACGGATGTGGAACATGAGGATCCGTGGAGGCTGAGAACGACAACCAGCTGTAGATTTACGGAACAGTTTTCATCTCGTGTCACGTGTAGTGTTGGGACGAGGCACTCATTTCCATTTTTTTCCAGATGTGTATTCACAATTTTTTCATGACTTTCTATTTTTATTTTTTCGAGGAACTATTTGAAGAGTATTGAGTCTTATAAAAGAACAGAATCATTTATATTTATAAACTTTTTTATTGTATAATGAATTGAAAAATAAAATGCTAATATTTTTAGTTAAAATTTAATTTTTTCTAATTAAAAATCAACTATTATATTTTTTGGTTCAGAATTCAGAAAATTTTCATCGAAATAGTATATGAATACTTAAATTTGCAAACAGTAAAGTGGTTCAAGATTGAACTATTTCGTTAAAAAATCGTTCATTTTTTGTTAAAAATTCATTTTTATTTTTAACTGAAAATTTAACTATTCTATGTTTGGTTAAAAGTCGATCGGTTTTAGTTAAAAAATCACCTATTAAATTTTTACCAATTTGTTAAAAAATTTATTTCGTTTATTGAATATTCAACTTTTTGTTCATAAATCGTTCTTTTTCGGATTTGAATTAATTTTTTTTTATTCTAAAATTAAGCGTTTTCACAATTGGTTAAAACTTGATAGTTTTAAGTAAAAAATTCAACAAATTGTAGCAAAATTTATGCACTTTTCTGTAAATTGGTAAATATTAATTTTATTTGTAAAAGATTCACCTCTTTGCTTAAAAATTAGATTATTTAAAAAAATGGTATTTTTAGGCAGAAAATGTACTTTTTCGTTGAAAATAAAATATATTCCGGTTAAAAATTCAACTGTTTAGGAGATATTCGCCTTTTTGGTTGATTTTAACTCGACGAAAATATTTATTGTTGTTAACAAATAGTTTTCTTAAAGAAAACTTTAATTTTTTCGTTTAAAAATTCAACTGTTCGGTTGTTAACTTAACTTTTTAGTTAAAAAGTATTTTTTTCTTTTTTAAAATTCACATCTTTTGTTTAAAAAATTATTTTTGGTTGACGATTAAAATATTTGGTTAAAAAATCGTGGTTTTTAGTTCAATTTACCTGCTTTTTATTTAATCTTAAAAAGTTTTTTGATTAAGATATTAAATATTACATTTTAGTTGTAAATTCTTTTAGTTTGTTAAAAATATAACTCTTTTATTGAAGATATATATTTTTTAATATAAAATTTGTCCTTGTAGAACCATTTATTTAAAAATTTTATCTAATACAATTAATTTGTTTAAAAGTATTTTTTGTTGTTCGAAAATTCAACTGCTCTGTCGAAAATTTTTCATTTTGGATTACAATATATTTCTTTTTATGGTGGATTTAAAATTTGAAAATTATTTTTGCTGATTACAAATTTGATGAATTTTTTTTACTATTGGGTTTAAAATTCACTCTTTTGGTTAGAAATTTAAATATTTTATTGAAGGTTCATCTTTTCTTCTCGTTAAAAATGAATTCTTTAACTGAAAATGTAACTTCCATTTTTTGATGAAAATGAATTTTTTTTAGGAAAAAATGCATGTATTTAAATTAATTTTAATTCGGTTATTTAGTTCAAAATTTATTTAGTGTTTTTTTCTGTAAAGATTCCTCGCTTTATTTGAAAATTCATTTCTTTCATTAGAAAAATTAATTCTTCTTTTTCTGGTTGAAATTTAACTTTTTTAATTGAAAATTTAAGTAGTTATCTCCGTGTTTTGTTGAAAATTTATCTTCCTTAGTTAAAAAATTTATCTTTTTGCTTGAAGATTTCTCATTTTTGTTGAAAATTAATTTCTTTTGTTCAAAACTTAATTTTTTTAAAAATTTTTATTTATTATTGTTAAGAATTAGTTTTTACATGAAAATATAACTATATAATTTTGTGCTGAAAATTGATTTTCTTCAGCTGAAAAATCAAATGTTAGGCTTAAAATTAAATTTTTTTGTTGTTAAAAATTTAATTATTTTATTGAATGTTTTTTTCCTGTTAAAAATAAATTATTTAAGTGAAAATGTAGCCACTCCATTTTTGGCTTAGAATTGATCTTTTTTAGTCAAAAATTCATCTATTTTGTTTAATTTCAATTCGTTTCTTTGTTTCAAACTTTATTTAGTTATTTTTTCATTGAAGATTCCTCGTTATATTTGAAACTTCTTTTCTTTGTTTAAAATTTGTATTTTGTTGTCGAAAATTCTTTTTTTTAAATAAAAATTAATGTTTTAATCTTAAAATTTAAGTAGTTATTTTCGCTTTTTGTTGAAAATGTATGTTCCTTAGTTGAAAATTTATCTTTTTGGTAGAAGATTTCTCATTTTAAAAAAAATAAATTTCTTTTGTTAAAAACTTAACTATTATGTTGAAAATTCGTCCTTTTTTGTTAAAAATAAATTTTTTACATACAAATATAACTATTTTATTGAACGTACGTTTTTTCCTGTTAAAAATGATTTTCATAACTGAAAATTTAAATATCCCATTTTTGGTTAAAAATTTATCTTTTTGGTCAGAAATTCATGTAGGTATTTTGTTCAATTTCAATTCAATTATGTGGTGTCAAATTTATTTAGATTATTTTTTCATTGAAGATTTTTAATTATATTTGAAATTTTATATGTTTGGTTAAAAGTTTTATTATTTTGTTAAAAATTCTTTTTTTTTTTGTTGAAAATTAATTTCCATTTTTTAATCTTAATTATTTCTTTCTAAATTCTTATTTTTTGGGTCAAAAATGAATTTTTATATGTAAATATAACTATTTCATTGTTGTTAAACATTTATCTTATTTAGTTAAAAATTCAAATATCTGGTTGAAAAATAATATTTTTGGTTAAAGATTTCTCATTTTGGTTGAAAATTAATTTTTTTACATGGACATATAATTAATTATTTGTTTGAAAATTAATTTTTTGAACTGAAAATTTAACTACTCTCTGTTTTGTTGAAAATTTATCTTTCTTAGTTGAAAATTCGTCCTTTTGGATCAATATTTCTCAGTTTTGTTGAATATTAATTTCTTTTTTTAACTTTACTATTTCTTTAAAAAGTCAAAAATTCAAATATCTGGTTGAAAAATCATATTTTTGGTTAAAGATTTCTCATTTTTGTTGAAATTTAATTTTTTTACATGGAAATATAATTAATTATTTGTTGAAAATTCAGCTTCTTTAGTTGAAAATTCAATTTTTGGTTACAAGCTTAACTATTTTATTAAAAATTCCTTTTTGTTTGTTTAAAATATACTTTTTAATTGAAAATGTAACTATTTCATTTTTGTTTGAAAGTTTATATACTTTTGTCAACAAAAAATTTAATTATTTGTTTGAAAATTAATTTTTTGATAACTGAAAATTTAACTACTCTCTGTTTTGTTGAAAAATTCTCTTCATTAGTTGAAAACTCACCTATTTTAGTTGAAATTTCATTTATTTGGTTGAAAATTGGTCTTTTTCTAGAAAATGAATTTCTATTTCTGAAATTCATATCTTTGTTTAGAAATTGAATGGTTTTGTTGAAAAAGTATCTTGTTTAGTTGAATATTTAGTTGAGTATTTATGTATTTTTAAAGTTTTTAAATGTTAAAATTCCGTGGCTTTTGATAAATAACTAATCTTTTTGGTATAAAATTCTTTTTTTTTTGTTTGAAGACTTCATTTTAGTTGAAAATTCATCTTTTTTTGTAGAAAGTTAATTTCTTTCTTTGCATATTTATCTTTTTTTAAACATTGATTCTTTTGAATATTAAGATAGTGGAAGCCTTTTGCGAATTTTTAATTGTTTTAAATAAAAAAATGAAAAAGGATTTCACCATCTTAATTTTCGAAGTTAGCAAAAAAATTAAAATATTAATTTCTTTGGTTGAAAATTTGAAAAAAGTTTAGGGAAAAGTTACAAAAATTTAGGGAAGTTCGAAATTTGTTTTTGTAGCAACCTTCTTTTTTAAATATCGCGTTTCTTTTTAAATATTTTTTTCTCAGAAATAGAAATAATTGAAAAAATTCTTAAATCAATTAAAAATTGTTTAAACTTTATGCAGCATTTAAAATTATTTTATCTAAAATTTATGCAACAACCCCATTACTTTTTTCAGCTGCAGAGGAACTTGGTGTTGGAGAAACTCTGCCATCAGCACCAACTGAACTTGCTCAGTATCCAAAGCTTTGTGAACTTCGAAGAAAGTTTCCGGTTCTGTATCGCGTGGAGTTTCAGGTAAGCCCATTTATTTTGCAGAAACTAGATGGCCCTTAAAGGCCTGTCGAGACCATCGATCTGGTAACAAGAGAAAAAAAATTCTCTTTTTTTCTGCCTTCAAAAAGCGTTTCTCGCCAAGGGTTGGTCTGTTGCATCAGGGAATTGTGACTTACGCTATAAAAAAAGTATTAAAGAAAAAATAGAAAGCGGAAGATGGAAAGTGTAAATATTTTCCTTTAAAAATATTCTCAAAATTGCAAGGAATTTACAGTGAGAAAATTTATTCATTTAAATTTACCCAACAGTGGGGTAAAATCAGAAGCTCCATCAGAGAAAAATTTTAAAGCCAAGTCTTTTTTTAAATATTAAGTAGGAGCATTTTTGTTTTTCGCTGTGATCCAAATTTGGTCGTTCAATTTTTTTTCTTCAGGAGTTTGCATTAATTTGATTATTGGAAGTTAAATATAATCTCTAATTTGGATTTGAATCTAATTTGAATTTCTTAAATTTTGAAAAAACAAAATCTTGAAAAGTGAAAACGCTTTTTGGTTCGTTAAAAATATAATTCAAATGATAAACTTTGATAATTTTTTTTCGATCGGATAATTATAATGTGTCAAAAATGTTTCACAAACTTGTTTTTAGTTTTTGACGTATAGCAATCTGAAAAAAATTTTCTGCTAAAAATAAAATAAAATAATTTTCTAACGTCCAAATTTGGACAACCGCCATAAAATGTTCCTATTGCAAATTGAAACAAAATTTCTCCTAAAAAATAAAATAAAATAATTTTCTTTTCTTCTGCATAAAAATAAAAAAGAGGAAAGAAAAAATTGCGAATTTTTCCCCCCTAAATATTTTTAAAAAAATAAGATTTTCAAAAAATGTTTGTGTATCCATATTTATATGTATGAGTGTATCATTAAACCTTTTTCTGAGATAACTTGGAAACAAGTTAAGTAGGGTAGCAAAAAAAAGTTTTTTCTTGAAATGTGTAAACGCTTTTTGATTAAAAAAATATATAATTCAAATAAACTTTGATGATTTTTTTTCTCGATCAGATGAGTACAATATCTCAAAAATATTTCACCAAAAACTACAAAAAAGTCATAAAATTATTTTCAGCTTTAAATTAATTTTTTATTCGTAGCAACAAATGAATAAAAAATTGTTGGGAACAGCATTTAGAAGATATATTAGAGTTATATTAAAAATATTTCACAAACTTTTTTCAGTTTTTGACGCATGTAGGCCATTAAAAAGTATTCCTTAAAACTTAGGAAATTTAAATGAGATTAAAATAAAATAAAATTTAAAGCTGGCAGGAACAGCAACGCAACCACGATGCTCTCTCTCCGAGCCCTAAGAATCCACCCCCGATAATTAATTTTTTATAATTTTTCTTTCCTCTTTTTTATTTTTGTCCAGAAGGAAATACATTCTTTTATTCCATTTTTCAAAAAAAGGTTTTTTTCAGATTGCAATAGGAACATTTTATGGTGATTATTCAAATTTGGTTAGATTCTTAGTTTTATTTTCAGGAATTTTTCACATAAAAGTATTCATTTTTATGTTAGTTATAGATGCCTTTTCTATTAAATTTTTTAGTAAAAACATTAAAAAATTACGATTTTTTGGGTTATTTTCTTTGAATTAAAAAAATTATTAAATTTTTGTAATTTTTTTACTACACGCTAAACCGAAAAAAATAACCTGGTAGCAATAATATGCTGTAAAAAACCATGCAGAATGAAAATCTCTAAAATAATTCTAAAAATATTCTTTTAATATTTTATTATTTTATTATTTAATTCTTATAATATAAGAATAAATATTTCTTTTTAGATTTTCTATTTTGCTCAAAAATTGTTTTATATGTGAATTTTTTAAATATTTTAATTACATTCCAGAGATAAAAAGATAGACGCAGACTGCAAGGAAATAAATCCTTTTTAACAGAAAAGCATGAGGTTGATTAATAAAAATCGTGAGAAAGACAAAAAAGAAATTTGAAAAATCTTCAATTTTTAAGAATTTTTATCAGAGTATTGGCAATACTACCAGACTATGTATTCAAATTTTTTACAAAAAAGGTCAGTTCATTAGTGGATATATTTCAATCAAATATTTATAGTTATCTCCATGCAAAAACTTTCATTTTTAAGAATATTTGAAATTTTTTCTTTTATGGATAAAACATTTTTTTATAATTTAGTTTTGTTATATTACTTATAATGCTCATAATTAAAAAAATTTGTAATTCTAAACATATGAATTGATGCATTTAGAAACACTCTATGACCAATTGAAGCTATTATATGTGAAGATTTGTAATTTAAAAAAAATTTATTTATTTTAATTTTGAGAATATCATTATTTCTTCAATAAATAAATTTTTACAAATGAGATAAAAATAATAAGTTATCAAATAGCCCTATTTAAAAAAACGATGACAATTTTTGAACTCAATGTTTTGAAATCTTAGGATAATTCGATCCCAGGTATCCAAAGTTAAGATTTAAAAAAATGCTGCGAATTAAAAAAATTTCCAAATTTTAAAAGAATTTTTATTATTATTTTGGCATTACTTGACTTTATATTCTTAAAAATATACCATTACATTTTTTATCTAAGCTCACATTTTTTTAAGCGTTAATAATACTTTGGCCGGGAAGAAAAAAATACAGGATCTTTTTTCCGTATATAATAGATAATAATAATAATAATAATTTCTGTAATTAAACTTTTTCTCCAAATTATTAATTCATATTTCCATCGAGTCTGTAAAAACGTTAAAAAATTCTGTTATTCTCTCAAGATAAGACGGATTCCTTATAAAAAATATATATTATATATATTTATTTATAATTAATATTAAAATGAATAAAAAATAATAAATATATACAAAATTAAGAACATAATATGATAAGCTTCTTATATATATCATGTTGTTTTGTTGATTTTCCATAAATTTGAAAATCTGCGAGGTTGAATTTGAGTTTCAAAGTCGATTTTATGATGTGAAAATGGTTTTAAATTTGTTGGACCATGAAGCTTTTATTAGGTGAATTTTTTATCACATCCACAAACAATATTCGCTGTATTTTTTTTTTCTCAAAACCACTTCCATCACGAATTTTTTTAATTTTTGAAAGAGCTGTCTTTCATTTAGTTTTTTATCGCACTATGATAAAAGCTTTTCTATTAGTCCGTTTTTTCTTGAATAGCTCAAATTGAAGATTTGAGAGGGACATTTAGATGTCCCCAGATGGAGCCAAAACTTTTCTTAACGCACAGTATATAACACACGTATTTATATAATTCAAGGAATTCATGGTCACGTCCGGAATTCACGGATTTCATGGAATTTCCGGAATACAAGGAATTCATGAGATACGAAGAATTCATGAAATTTAAGAAATTTACGGAATTCATGGAATTTACAAAATTCCTTGAATTCCGTGAATTCCCTCGTTTCCACAAATTCCGCGAATTCCATTGACTCCATGAATCTGATGAATTTGGTAAATTCTCTGAATTCGCGAATTCCTTGAATTCCATGAACTCCGCTCATTCCTTGAATTCCATGAATTCCTTCATTTCCATGAATTCGGCAAATTCTTTTATTTCCGTGAATTCCATGAATTCCGCAAATTCCGAAAATTACACGAATTCCTTGTACTCGCTGAGTTATATGAATTCCATGAGTTACATGTATTCCGAGAATTTAATGAGATTCGCAAATTCCATGAATTTCGCGAATTCTTTTAATTCCATGAATTCCGATAATTCCTCGAATTCCATGCATTCCGAAAATTCACTCAATTCTGTGAAGTCATTCATTTCCGGGCGTTAAACATATTCCATAAGATCCAAGATTATAGTTACGTCCAAAAATTCTTAAAATTTCGTGAATTTCGCGACTTTTATCAATTCCATAATCAATTCCATGAATTCCTTGAATTAGACTAATTCGGTGAATTCCGTAAATTCCGTGAATTCGATAAATTCGATAAATTCGATGAATTCTATGAACACCGTGAATTCCATAAATTCCTCGAATCTTTGGAATTCATCTAATTACATGAATTCCTTGAATTCCATTAATTCCGTGAATTTCATAAATGCCATAAATTTCTCAAATTCCCTTAATTCTATGAATCTCATGAATTCCGTGAATTTTATATGATTTTACTTACGTGAGAAAATTCTTAAAATACCGAGAATTCCGTGAATTCTATGAGTTCCGTGAATTTCGCGACTTTCATAAATTCCATGAATTTCGATGAATTCCGTAAATTCTATAAATACAATTAATTCCGCGAATACTTGTAATTCATCGAATTGCATGAATTCCTTGAATTCCATTAATTCTGTGAATTTCATAAATGCCACAAATTTTGCAAATTTCCTTAGTTCCATGAATGTGACGAATTCCGTGATTTTAGTGATTTCCTGTAAGTTCTTGAATTCCATGTACTCCGAAAATTCACTTAATTTCGTGAATTCATTAATTTCAATGATTTTTGCGAATTCCGTGAACTCCGCGAATAGCATGAATTTGGTGAATTCCGGACGTTAAATATATTCCATAAATTCCGAGATTATAGTTACGTCCGAAAATTCTTAAAATTCCGTGAATTCCGTGAATTCCGTGAATTTTCGACTTTTATCAATTCCATGATCAATTCCATGAATTCCTTTAATTAGACTAATTCGGTGAATTCCGTAAATTCCGTGAATTCGATAAATTCGATGAATTCTATGAACACCGTGAATTTCATAAATTCCTCGAATCTTTGGAATTCATCTAATTAAATGAATTCCTTGAATTCCATTAATTCCGTGAATTTCAAAAATGCCATAAATTTCTCAAATTCCCTTAATTCTATGAATTTCATGAATTCCGTGAATTTTATATGATTTTACTTACGTCCGAAAATTCTTAAAATACCGAGAATTCCGTGAATTCCATGAGTTCCGTGAATTTCGCGACTTTCATAAATTCCATGAATTTCGATGAATTCCGTGAATTCTATAAATACAATTAATTCCGCGAATGCTTGTAATTCATCGAATTGCATGAATTCCTTAAATTCCATTAATTCTGTGAATTTCATTAATTCTGTGAATTTCATAAATGCCACAAATTTCGCAAATTTCCTTAGTTCCATGAATGTGACGAATTCCGTGATTTTAGTGATTTCGTGTAAGTTCTTAAATTCCATGTACTCCGAAAATTCACTTTATTTCGTGAATTCATTCATTTCAATGATTTTTGCGAATTCCGTGAACTCCGCGAATAGCATGGATTTGGTGAATTCCGGGCGTTAAATGAATTCTGTAAATTCCTTAATTATATTCATTTCCGAAAATTCTTTAAATTCCATTTATTTCGTGAATTCCATGAATTTCGCGAATTCTATAGATTCCACGAAATTCGATGAATTCCGCGAATTCAGGAAATCTAGTTAATTCTTTGAATTTCGTAATTCCAGAGAATTCCTTGAATTGTACAAATTCCTTGAATTGCACAAATTCCGTGCATTTTTAAATTCCGTGAATTCGATAAATTCCATGAATTCTATAAATACCGTGAATTCCTTCAATTCCATGAATTCTGCGAGTGCTTGGAATTCATCGAATTGCATGAGTTCCTTGAATTCTATTAATTCTGTGAATTTCATAAATGCCACAAATTTCTCAAATTCCCTTAATTCCACGAATTTCACGAATTACGTGATTTTTGTGAATTCCTTTAAGTCCTTTAATTCCATGTTGTTTGTGGATTCCATAAATTTCGTAGAGTTCTAGGGATTCCATGAATTCTACGAATTCCGTGCAATCCGAAAATTCCCTAAATTTCGTGAATTCCTTCATTTCCATGATTTTGCGAATTACGTGAACTCCGCGAATTGCATGAATTTGGGGAATTCCTGGCGTTAGATACTATACAATACTATACATTCCATGAATTTCGATGAATTTCATGAATTCTATCAATTCGACGAATTTCGATGAATTCCGTGAATTTAGGATATCTGGTGAATTCCGTGAATTCCTTGAATTCCACAAATTCCGTAAATTCCGTGAATTCGATCAATTCCATGAATTCTATAAATAAGGTGAATTCTTTCAATTCCATGAATTCCTCGAATGTTTGGAATTTATATAATTACATGAATTCCTTTAATTCCATTAACTCCGTGAATTTCATAAATGCCATTAATTTCTCAAATTTCCTTAATTCTATGAATTTCATGAATTCCGTGAATTTAATGATTTTTTTTTAGTAAATTTCTTTAAGCCCGTGAATTCCATAAATTTCGTTTATTCTTAGGGTTCCATGAATTCTACGAATTCCGTGACTTCTTTGAATTTTATGAATTCCGCGAATTCCATCAAATTCGTGAATTCCTTGATTTCCATGAATTCCGTGAATTTAATTAATTCTATTAATTCCATGAATTTCGATGAGTTCCGTGAATTTATGAAATCTAGTGAATTCAGTGAATTCCTTGAATTTCGTAATTTCAGCGAATTCCTTCAATTCCACAAATTCCTTCAATTTCATGAATTCCGCGATTTTATGGAATTCATCTAATTACATGAATTCCTTGAATTCCATTAATTCCGTGAATTTCATAAATGCCAGAAATTCCTCAAATTCCCTTAATTCCATGAATTTCACGAATTCCGTGATTTTAGTAAATTTCTTTAAGTCCTTGAATTCCGTAAATTTCGGTAGTTCTTTGGATTCTATGAATTCCGCCAATTCCATGAATTCTGTGAATTTCATGAATTCCGAGAGTTCCATAAATTTCCTGAATTCCATAATTTCTATGAATTCCGTGTCTTCCGTAAATTTCATGAATTCCATGAATTTCTTGAATTTCGTGAATTACGGGAATTCGTTTAATTCCATGAATTCCTTGAATTCAATTAATTTCGTGATTTCCTTTTGCGAAATTTTCGTCTTATAAACGCCCTAATACATTCAAATAAATATTTTGAACTCCCTATAATGTTTGGTAAATTTTTTGCAGCCCCATTAAATTTGTTTAAATTTCGTCAATAGCTGTAAAATATTTGCCAGTCTGCAGTTGATGTCTATTATGCATTGTTGCACAATTTTTGATCTAGGATTTCCCTTATTTTTACGGATCAGTTGGCTCGAGTCAGACGTTGGGAAAGTTAGGTGCACGGTAGACGATATATCTTCTGGATAACTGCTGCAAGGAAGTGTGGGAAAAAAGGGTAAAGAAGAGGGAAGGGTCGAATATCTTTCGAGCAGCAATTCCTCCCTAACAGACTCTTGTTCAAAGCCTTGGGAAGTCTCAAATTTCAAGAGTTTAAGAAGAATCGTTTGTTTTTTCCGGAAAAACTTTATTTCGGAATTTTTCCAAATCTTTTGATTTTCCTTCAAATGAAAAGCACCTCAAAATTCCTTGGAATCTCTTAAAATACTCTAAAACGTTTGAAAGCTATTGAAATCTTTTAAAACCCCTCAAAAATTTCCCAAGCACTTGAAAATTTCTTGGAATATTTAAAAACCTATAAAATATTCCAAACCCCTTGAAAATTCCTTGGAATATTTTTAAATACCCTAAAACATTTCCAATCTTTTGAAATCATTTGATACACCTTAAAATTTCTTAAAGCACTTCAAAACTAATTGAAATATTCTTAAATATCTATCAAATATTTTAGATTCCTTGAAAATTATTTGGAATCTTTAAAAATACCCTGAAATCCTTTGACATCTCTTCAATTAATTGAAATCTATTAAAAATTTCTTGGAATGTTTTGAAGTACCCTGCAATATTTCAAAGTCTTTGAAACCTTTGAAATTTATTCAATTTATTTAAACCAATGTAAAATTCCACGGAATATTTTTAAATACCCTAACAAATTTCGAATCCTCTGAAATCTTTGGATTTCCCTTGAATTTTTTTAAAGCACTTGAAAATTCCTTCTAATCTTTTTAAATATTCTGAAATATTTCAAAAATTTTGATGTCCTTTCAAATGTTTCAAACCTAAAAATTCCTTGCAAACTTCTTGAATATCCTAAAATATTTCAAATCCCTGGGAATCTTGTGAGATTCCTTTAAAGATCCTTGGAATCTTTTAAAGTACCCTAAAATATTTTGAATCCTTTAAAAAATCCTGGAAAATTAAAATAAACGCTTCATTCCTTTGAAATCCCTTCAATTTAACGCAATCTATTCTAAATTTATAAGATTTTTTTAACCCACCTAAAATATTTTAGATCCTATGGAATATTTTGATTTGCTTTTACAATTTTTCAAAGCACTTGCAAATTTTTTGGACTCTCTTAAAATACCTTGAAATATTTTAAATCCATTGAAAATTTCTTGGAATCTTTTAACATACCCTAAAATATTTTAAATAATTTCAAATATTTTGATTACCTTTGAAAGTTTTCAAAGAACTTGAAATTCCTTGGAATATTTTGCAATATCCTGAAATATTTGTACTATCTTGACAATTTTTTTGGAGACTTTTTAAATGTCCTGAAATATTTCAAATCCTTTAAAATCTTTTGATTATCTTTTGCAGTTTTTTAAATAATTTAACAATTCCTTGGAGTATTTTTAATATAAATAAATATAAATAAATATAAAAATAAATAAATAAATAAATAATATAAATAAATTCGTCTAAATTCCTTCAATTTATTCAATTCTATCAAAGATTCCTAGAAATCTTTTCAAATACTTTGATTTCCCTTGAAATTTTTTTAAATATTTGAAATCAATTTTAATAAAATTTTATGATATTTCTTAAAAATCTCTTGGAATATCTGAATTCCTATGAAATCTCTGGAGATCCTGAAAAATTGAATAAAATACCTTATTGAGAACCTTAAAAATACCTTAAAATTGTCGAATTCCTTAAAATCTTTGAAAATACCCTACAATATTTCAAAACATTTCAATTTGTTGAAATTTATTGAAAGTTCCGTGGTTGCTACTAAAATAACCTAAAACTAATTGAAAATTAATTTAATAATTATAAATTTAGTCATTGAAAATTCTTAATAATCTTTAAAAGTACCCTATAACATTTCAAATCCTTTAAAATCTTTTAAAAACCCTAAAATTTTTTTGAACTTTTGGCATTTTACTCCACTGTTGAAAATTCCTTGATTATGATATTCCTTGAAATTCCTTAAAAATCCTTGGAAATATTTCACAATTTTCTGAAATTCCTTAACATCTTTCGAAATAATATTGAAATCCCATAAAAATTCTTTGATATTTTCTGAAGTTCCTTGGAATCGTTGAAAATATCCTAAAATATTTTAAATTCTATTAGGTTTTGTAAATACCTTCAATTTATTTTAAATGCCGTAAAATATTAAAATCCTTCAAATGTGTTTAATTGATCTATACCTTTAATTTATTGAAAGCTATTAAAAAATATTCGAAATATTTTACGATACCCTAAAATATCTCTGATTCTTTAAAATCCCGTCCATTTATCGAAATCTATTGAAAATTACTGGAAATATTTTTAAAAAATACTCTAAAAATCAAAATCCTTTTAATTTATTGAAATTTATTGACAATTCCTGGGAATATTTTTGAACACCTTAAGATATTCCATCCCTTTGAAATCCCTTTAATTGATTGAAATCTATTCAAAATTCCGCATAATCCCTTAAATAACTCCTAAACGTTTCAAATCTTATGGAATATCGAAAATTCCTTGGAATATTTTTAAATACCTTAAGATAATAATCTATCCCTTTAAAATCCCTTCAATTTATTTAAATCTATTGAAAATTCCTTAGAATCTTTTGTAAGACCCTAAAATCTTTGAAATCCTTTGAAATGCCTTGAATATATTGAAATCTATTTATATCTATTTATCGAAAATTCCTTGGAATATTTTTAAATAGCTTAAGATAATCTATCCCTTTAAAATCCCTTCAATTTATTTAAATCTATTGAAAATTCCTTAGAATCTTTTGTAAGACCCTAA
>JAWWLR010000149.1:2471845-2481898 GCA_035041075.1 Acraspis erinacei | reverse complement strand
GATTTAATTTTCGGGTTAAAAAGATTGAAAAGAATTTTACATTGTACACAAATCACATGCACTCGCTCATTTTTGAATAATATTTATAGAAATATTATAAAATGTTAAAAAAAAATTATTACTATTGTTTGGGAAATGTTTAGCAATCTTCTTAAATAAATAAAAGAATAATTCTTTCAATTATTTGTTTTCTTAATTGTTTTATAAAGAATAATTATAATGAAATAATAATTTTTTACATTTTAGGCCTCCAGAACCAGGTCTAATTGTTATTTTAACTTTGAAAATATCATAAATTGTTTATACAAAAAAATTTAATAAAGCGTTGTTTCAGCAGTTTTTGTAATTAATATTGAAACCAAAAATATTTTTTGTTTTGATCTGAACTTTTTTTTTTTCCTTTTAATTCAAAATCGAATAATTTTTTGTTATTTTGACTCTGTTTTTAATTATTTAAACAAAAATTATTGTTAGAAAGGCTTCAGAATTCCTTTTTGTATCCTGGCTTTATTATAATATTCCGACAACATTTAATTGGAAGATTGCCAGTCACCTACATAGGAAAATATTTGTTGTTATCGCATTCATTTTTCCTATACGCTTGGCGAAATTTTTGGTTGACTTTTTTAAGATTTGGCCCACTCTACTCGATTAAATTCATTGCATAAATTCAATATATATAAGAAAAAATATCTGAATTGTTTTCCATGCTTACATTTTTAAACAAAAAGTCAGATTAAGAAAAAAGAATGACTTTTTAACAAAATAGTTTAATTTTCGATCCACCATTTTTTTTAAACTTGTCGAATTTTTAAACTAAAAAAAAACTTCAAACAGAAGCAGTGAAATTATTAACCAAATAGTTGAATTTTAAAGCCGAGAAGACGAATTTTTTAGAAGACAGTTGAATTTTTATTTAAAAAAAAAACGAATTTTCTATCCAAAAAGATGAATGATCGACCAAAGAGTTAAATTTTGCAAAAAGATAATTTTATAATAAAATAGTTGAATGTTTAAAAAACATGACAGATTTTTGACAAAAAGAAATTAATTTTTATCGATGAAGTTTTAATTTCAATTTAAAAAATTAATTCTGAACAAAAAAAGATAATTTTGAAGCTCCTCAATTTATTTATATTTATTGAAAAATCTTAGCAATAATTAGAAAGACCCAAAAAATTTTTAAATCGCGTGAAAATCCCATAAAAGCCTTAAGGACACACTAAAATATATTTTATATTTATTTAAGTACCCTCAATTTATTGAACTTTTATTAAAAATTCTTAAGAATAATTTGAAATAACCCTACAATATTTAAAATCCCGTGCAATGTCCATTAAATCTTAAAAAATACCCTAAAAACTTTTGAAATCCCTGAAATATATTGAAATCTATTAAAAATTTCTTCAAATCCCAGGAAAATTTCTTGGAATTTTCAGTTGAAAAATTAATTTTTACCTAAAACAAAACTTTTTAACAATATGGTTAAAATTTAAACCCAGGAAGTGGATATTAAAGTAATTAACTAATAGAACTATTTTTTTAGAAAGTAATTGAATTTTCGAGAGAAAAAGAATCCTCAATTAAATTTTTAATTTCAGTTCAGTCAAAAATTGATTAGTGAAATGTTCAGATATAAAAATTAATTTTAAAACGAAAAAAGGGAATTTTCAACATAATAGTTCAATTTTAAATAAATCAAAAGAAATTTCAAATAAAAAGAGTAAAGTTGTAGTTAATTAAAGAATGAATTTTATAACAAAAATGAGATGAATTTTCAACAATATAGTTAAATTTTAGAGGACGTAGTTAAAATTTGAACCACTTAGTCCAATTAAAAAAAACGTAATGAAAAATTTAACTTAATTTCAGTCAAAAATAATTATTGAAATTTGCAGATAAAATATTAATTTTAAAATGAAAAGAAAAGGAATTTTAATCAAAAATAGGTAAATTTCAAATTTAAAAAATGAATTTTATAACAAAAATAAAACAAAATTTTCAACAATGTAGTTAAATTTTTATCCTAGATTTTATTTTAATTTGTAATTTTCAATTTTTTAATTTTAACTACTAGAATTCTTTTTTTAGAACGTTGTTCAACTTTCAACTTAATCTTTTAATTTGAAAACCAAAATAATTCTCAATGAAAATTTTTAATTTAATTTAAGTCAAAAATTAATTAGTGAAATTTTCAAATAAGAAAATTAAAGTTAAAAAGAAAAAAAGGAATTTTCAACCTAATAGTTCAATCCTGAAAGAATAAAAAGAATTTTTACAAAGTAGTTTACTTTTCACACAAGTAGTTAAATTTTCGACCAAAAAAAGTTGAATTTTCAATGAAAAATTTAAGAGTTGAATGTTCAACTAAGAAAGGTAAATTTTCAGGTAAAAAAATTAATTTTAAACCAAAAATAAAACAAATTTTTTCACAATATATCAAGTACGTTTAACTACTTTGTTACAATTTTAATGTTTTGTTAAAATTTTTGTAATTATTTTTTAACTGACAAAGTTATCTTTTTTATGTTTTTTTTACATTTTTCATTGTTAATATTTATCTTCTGCAGTTGAAAATTCATGTATTTTTATCAAAAATTCCTTTTTTTTTTGTAAAACATGAATCTCTTTGGTATAAAACCAGTTTTTTAAAACTGAAAATTAAATTTTTAATTAAAAATTTAGCTATATAATGTTTTTTCGAGATGAATCTTCTTCAGTTAAAAATTCTACTATTAAGTGAAAAATACCAATCAAAAATAGAATATTTGTTTAAAGATTCATGTATTTTGTTAACAATTACTCTTTTTTCGTAGAAAATTACATTTTTTTCATTGAAAATTACTTTTACTTTGGTTAAAAGTTATTGTTTTTATTAAAAATTATTTTTTTAACTCAAAATTTAACCAAATTTTTGCTTTATAATCCTTTAATCTTTTTGGTTGAAAATTCATTCGTTGGGTTGAAAATGTATCTATTTCATTGTTTTGTTGAAAATTGATATTTTCCACTTGAAATTTAATCCATTTTTTTAAAACATTGTCGTTTTTGTAAAAAGTTAACCTTTTTGTTTGAAAAGTGCATTAAAAAATAAAATATCTTGGTAAAAATGCATGTTTTTTGTAAAAAATTTCTTTTATAGTAGAAAATTAGTTTTGCTTTTTTTTGAATAATTTTTTTAACTTGAAATTTAACTATTCCTTTTTTTGTTAACATTTAATTTTTCAGTTTTGAATTCATCTGTTTGGTTGAAAATTTAACTATTTCGTTGAGAATTTATTTTGTTTGGTTCAAAAACTTACTTTTTCTGACTTGAAATAAAAATATTATATTTTTTGATAACAATTTTTATATTTTTTAGTTAAAAATTTATTTATTTTGTAGAATTTTTTTGTTGGAATATAACCTTTTTGAATTAAAATTCAACTATTTTGTTGAAAATCCCATTGAAAATTAAAATATTAATATTTAATAGTAATACTTATTTTGTTGAAAACTCTTATTTTTAAGTGGGAAAGTCATATTTTTTCGTTCTAAATTCAACTTTTTTTCTCCAAAAATTCGTCTTTATGACTTAAAAACTCAAGATTTTCCATGAGATTTTCGATGAGATTTTTTTTTCTTTATTAATTAAAAAATCTTTCTTGGTCAAAAATTCAACTCTTCTGATAAAAATTCGCATTTTACGGTTTAATTGAAAATTAAAAAAGTCTGTTGGAATATTAATTATTAAACTTTTTGTTGAAAATTCATTTTTTCAATCAATCTGCATTTAAAAAAAAGCGAAACCAATGGTTTCGATATTTTCGTGACACATCTATATTTTCTAGAGAAATATTTCACTCAAAAATTGATTAGTGAAATTTCCAGATAAAAAAATTAATTTTAAAACGAAAAAAAGGAATTTTATACTAAATAATTCAATTTTGAACGAATAAAAATAATGTTCGAAAAATAGATGAACTTTCCACCAAGAGGTTGCATTTTTAAACAAAAAATATAAATTTTAATGAAAAATTAAATAGTTGTATTTTCAACTAAAAAGGAAAAATTTTCAACCAAAAATTTTAATTTTAAAACATAATTCATCCAATTTGAAAAACGTGTGAATTTTTAACTTTTTTTTAATTTTGAAAATTTTAGGGCATTTAAATCTTCTATATTATTATAAAGTCCACAGGAGACCTTTGGACGGATCAACAAAGTATTTCCAAGGAGGGTGCTGGTTTATGCCCAGTAATTTTCCCAGAATGGTTTTCATGAAATTTTCAGGAGCTTTACGCTCCATTTATCAGGAGCCGAGAGGACTTTAGTAGCACCCTTTTGATGCCCCTATTTCTTTTTTCCAGTGGTCTAGCTTGACTCATTCCGAACAAGAATCACTCCTCACTTCTAGAATGGTAAAAATGAACCCCATTAAAAATTGACGGAACATGTTGTCGTTTCGATCGATATGTGGGTTTTTTTCTCCCCATAAAGGTCACTATTCATTTTCCATATAAGGGGTCGTTTCACAACTTTGCCACCCTATTTTTAACCATTTTTAACGAAATAATTGAATTTTTTATTAATTAAAATCTCAACAGAATATTTGAATTTTTAATAAAATAATAATTTTAATAAATAAATAATTTAAACAAATAATTTTATTAAAATTGCTACTAAACAATTGAATTTTTAACCCGAAAATTTGAATTTTTAACAAAGAAGTTCAACTTTGAAGCATTTAGTTAAATTAGCAATAAAAAAAGATTATTTCTCAAAAAACTATATGCATTTTCGACAAAAAAGTTAAAAGTTATAACCCAAAATTGGATTTTTTACACAGAAGGTTCAATTTTTAATCAAACAGATCAATATTCAATCGAGTTGAATTTTTAACTAAAGTTTTCAACTAATAATGGAATAGTTATATTTTCAAATTAAAAAATTGATTTTCAAAAAAAGAATACACCCCAATTTTCAGCAAAATAGTTCAATTTTCTCACCCCAAAGATAAATATATTCAAATGATAAAATCAATTTTTAACAAACAATTTCAACTTAAACCAGGTAGTTAAATTTGCAATAAAAAAAAGGATTATTTCTCAACAACAAAAATACTCTTAACAAAAAAGTTGAATATTTAAGCAGGAAAGAGTTTTTAGTCAAAAGAGAGAAAAACATTTTAACCAAATTGTTAAGTTTTCAAACAGCAATGAAAAATTTCTGGTGGTTAGTAAAATTTTCATTTTGAATATATGAAATTTTAATCAAAAAGTGAAATTTTCTAAAAAAAATAATAAAATATTTAACCCAAAAGAGTGAACTAAAAATTTTCACCTAATAACGGAATAGTTATATTTTCAGATTAAAAAATTGATTTTCAAAAAAAGAAAACACCCCAATTTTCAGCAAAATAGTTCAAGTTTGTAACCCCAAAGATAAATATATTCGACTGATAAAATTAATTTTTTTAAACAATTTCAACCTTAAACAAACTATTTAAATTTGCAATAAAAAAGATTAATTTTCAACAAAAAATATTTTAAACAAAAAAGTTGAATGCTTAAACAGGGAAAAGTTTTTAGTGAAGAGAGAAAAAAAATTTCAACTAAATTTTTCAAACAGAAGTGAAAGTTTTCTGGAGGTTAGTAAAATTTTCAATTTGAAAATATAAAATTAAAAAAAAGTATAATTTTCTACAAAAAAAATAAAATATTTAACCCAAATTAGTGAGATTTTCCACTAAACAGTTCAATTCTTAAGCCAAAAAGATAAATTATCTACAAAAGCGTTGAATTTTTAACTAAAATTGTCAATTTTCAACTAATAATGGAATAGTTATATTTTCAAATTAAAAAACTGATTTTCAAAAAAAGAAAAAACTACAATTTTCAAGAATTATGTTCAACGAATTATTTAAATTTGCAATACAAAATATTAATTTTCAACGAAAAATATTTTCATCAGAAAAGTTGAATATTTAAACAGGAAAGATTTTGCAGTCAAGAGACAGAAAATTTAACAAAATTGTGTAATTTTTAAACCCCAAATATAAATTTATTCAACTGATAAAATTAATTTTTTTAAACAATTTATACTTTAAACGAATTATTTAAATTTGCAATAAAAAATATTAATTTTCAACGAAAAATATTTTTAACAAAAAAATTGATTATTTAAACAGGAAAGATTTTACAGTTAAGAGAGAGAAAAAATTTAACAAAATTGAATTTTCAATACAAAAGTTCATTTTTAACAAGAGGGATGAATCTTCAGCTGATAAAATGAATTTTCAACAAAGCAATTAAACTTTTAACCAAATAGTTGAATTTTTAATCAAGAAAATTAATTGTGTACCAAAAATGAAGAAATTCACAACAAAATAACTTAATTGTTAACGAAATTATTGAAGTTTCAACAAATAATGTACTACTTTAATTGTCAGTTGTAAAAATCGATGAAAAAAACGAACTTTTAACAAAAAAATTTAATTTTCTACCAAAGACGACGAACTTATAACAAAATAAATATTTTGTTACAAAATTATTGAATAAGCAACTAAAACGGATGATTTTTCAACTAATAATGGAAAAGTCCAATTTTCAATTAAAAAATAAAATAAAAATACAAATTTTGTGACAAAATAGTTACATTTTAAACCACAGCGATTGATCTTCAACTAATAAAATTAATTTTTAACACAGAGGTTTAACTTTATTTTAAGAATTTCAACAATTTGAAATCTTTGAAATTAAATCATTTCAAGAAAAGAATTCAAAATTGCATCATTTTCTATTATATAAATTAAATATTGCAGTCTTCAAAATATTCAAAATTGAAAAATTGTCCATTGTAATTTTTTCAAGTTCAAATACACATAGAAAAAAAGCATTTAAAATTACATAATTTTAAAGTATACGAATTCCGAATTATTAAATCTTCAATCGTAAATTATTTTTTCAATTCTAAATCTTCAAAACAGAAATATTCCAAAATAGCATTCAAATTTAGATGCATTTAAAATTTAAGTCTCGAAAAAGGAGTCATTTTTAATTCTTTATTTGTGAAAATCAAGAATTTTCAATTTTAACTTTTAAAAATTTTAGAACTTTCAATTGTAGATGCTTAAAGTTTAAGAGTTTAAAATTATGAAAAATAAAAATTATGCAAGTTTTAGGTTTATCAATTGACAATTTACCAATTTTGAGGATTTACATTTGATTTTGAAAAATAACAATATTTTTTGGAAAAAAGAAGTCCAAATAGGCGGCAGGTACCTACAAAAAAGGGTTTCAAAGCTTATTAGGTCAATGTATAGAATTCCTATTTTAATTTTTAAAAAATGTAAAAAAAAAAAATTATTATCTCTGGACAAAAAAAAGAGAAAGGATAAATGAGAAGGCAACCAACCAAATCCCCTTCCTTCTCTTTTTTAATTCTACCGTTAAAAAATTTTTTTTATTATCATATCACAATAAAAGAACATTTATAAATTATATTCACCAACGTTTTGGTACTCATATAGCACCCTTATCAAGGTTAGAAAAATTGAGCAGGTTAGAACAGCAACGAACCGAAAGCAACGATGAGAGAGCATCGTTGTTTCGTTGCTGTTCCTACAAGCTCAATTTTTGTTATTGTAGAAAAATTTTTTGTAATTATAATAGGAGCATTTTTTGGTGGTTATCCAAATTTGATTTTTGCATTCTGCGGGGTAAAGTTGCATTCTGTGGGGTAAAGTTGGTTAGAGTACGGGGTAAAGTTTGCTATGGTACGGGGCAAAGTCGGCCAAGCTACGGGGTAAAGTTGACTGGGGTACAGGGTAAAGAGAATCACCCACATAAGTATGTTTGTGTTTGTGTATCGAGTGCAGGGGAGTGCATGTGTTGGATGCACGTGTAAACTCAAATAAAGCACGTTAGGTATACACTCAATTACGCGTCAAAGAGGGCGCCAACCCGACGATTATTCCTCTTTCGCCCAGCTCTCGACTCGATTTCACCAACCTCATTCGGGTACAAATTGCATCGCGCTGATCTCCGTCAATGTGTTTTTTTTTCTCCAAAGAGATATACTGCAGTTCTTTACTCGCTAGAATTGGACGCTTTAAATTAATGACGTACTTTTAATTTATTTTTAAATATAATTAGGAACAGGTTTAATTGGAGAGGTTTAAAATTATTTAAATAAAGTGAAGTTCCAATCTCAACTTGCATTTTCGATTTTTTGTTCCGTTTAAGTTAAAAATTAGGAATTAGGAATTAGGAGTTAGGAGTCAGGGTTTTGGGGGTAAGGAGTTAAGAGTAATGAGTTATGATAAAGAAGAAAGTATTAAGTAGTACAGACTTAAGAGTTAGGATTAATAAGTAAGCAGTTAGGAGTTATGATTGAGATTTAAGTATTCAGAAGTAAGGAGTTATGATTTAGAAGTAAGTATTATGAATTTAGGAGGAAGGAGTTAGGATTAATAAGCAAGTATTACGAATTAAGAAGTTAAGATTCAGGATTAGGAAGTAAGTTTGTAGAAGTAAGGAGTTATGCATTAGGAATTAGGAATTAGGATTAAGAAGTAGGGAGTTAGAATTAACAAATAAGTAAGTATTAAGTGTAAATGAGTTAGGAGTTATGATTAATAAATAAGACTTCAGGTTAGGAGTTAGGCGCCAGGAGTTAGGAGTTATGAGCTATAAGATAGGATTTAGGACTTAGAAGAAAGGAGTTAGGACTAAAACCTTAAAATTGGATCCCAATCAGCCTAAAACTTTTTTGGTCTTTTCGTAACCTTTTGAAATAAGTATATTTGCATCTGCTACATAAAATTAAATCTTAAAACTTTTTTATTAATTTTTATAAACAAAATTTTAATCTTTTGATTCAGAGATTCGAAAACTTTTGTTTTTTTTCAAATCTAGATTGCGTTCCGCCGTTAATTGAGCAGAATAAAAAAGATTGTAATCAATAAATATTCTGTAATTTTATAAACACAATTAGATGAAAAAAAGAAAATTTGTTAATTTACAAATTTTCCAATAGATAAAACTATTTTTGTTTGTAGAGCATGGGAAAAAGAACAGTGTTATCTTGTGAGAAACGGAAAAATATTTTTAATTAAAAATTGTTTAATTTGTTAATTTAAAAATTTCCAATACATAAAGCGCTTTCCCATTACAGAATATTAAAAAAGAATAGTGTTATTTTGAAAGAGACAAAAATATTATTAATTTTTAAATTTAAAATGTCTTAATTTTAAATTTTCCAATACATAACACCGCTTTCTTTTATAAAACTTTAAAAAAGAACAGTTATATCTTGTGGGAGGCGAACAAATAATAATAATTTCAAATTCGAAAATTTGTTAATTTGAAATTTTTCACTAAACAACACTGTTGTTTTCATAAGTTTCGAGAAAATAAATTATCTGTCAGCAAAAAAGGTTTTTAGGGAATTTTCCACCTTAAATCGCCTATCAAGGAAAATTATTCGAGGTTAATTATCGCCTGAGGCAAGTCGATCAATTTTGAATTTACTTCGTAGACAATCTGTCGAGTTTCTCTAATTTACTAATTTAGACTCTTAATCTACAAGTCTAAAATTATAATAATAATTATAATTAATATAATAATGGAAATAGATTAAATTATATTATTAAAATAATTATGATTAAAAGCTTTTTAGTGATATTGTATTTTGTGGTAGAGGTTTATAAGAGAGAAATATATTTTATAAAAGAAAAAAGAAACATTATTTTATTGTCCAAATTCATAAAGCAACATTTATTTTAACAATGTTTTTTGCAATTTAATTTTTCTTTCTATCGCTTTTTACCATTTTTAAAAAAAAGTCTATAATTATAATGTTTTACTTAAAAGGAAAAATTTTCTATGGCTTTAATCATTAAAATATTTTTTAAGAGCTAACTTAGTAAATAAAAAACTAGATCACTAGAAAGAAGTATTGTTAAGATAATTATTTTTCTTTAGTTTAAACTTTTTGCCGTAAAAAATGAAATTTTTTAATTTTTAAAATAAATTTTCTTTCGACTGCTTACGATCTCTAGTCCCCAGAAAA
>JAWWLR010000149.1:2446852-2462650 GCA_035041075.1 Acraspis erinacei | reverse complement strand
ATATTATATATTTTATTATATATATTTTGAGCTGCTTTAAAAATTTTCAAGAAATTTATTAAATTCTGAGACATTTTAAACCATTTTTTAAAGATTCTAATAGATTCAGAATTATTTCAACAAATTTTCTTTAGGTTCGTAGGAAAAATTAAAATTATTTTTTATTTCAAATAATTAATTTTTAGAAATTGTTTTAAAACATTTCAAAAAATTTCAAGAGATTTATAAAATTGCCAAAGAAGAATCTGAAAGATTTTAAAGCAATTTTTTTCTTTGCATATTTGAAAAAAAAATATTGTAAAGAAAAAGGAATTTTCTCAAGAGAATTTAAAGCAAAATTTTTGAATTTATTAAGTTAAAAATAAAATAAAATCGAGTAAATTCAAAAAATATCTAAAAGAATTAGAGATTCAGAGAAAAATTTAACTTTAAATTTTTTTACAAATTTAAAATTTTAAATATTTAAAAAAAAACTTTAGAAACTTTAAAAGAATTTTTTAAAGGTTTTAAGAAGAGAAACAAATTTCTTTAAAAACCTGGAAAAATTTAGAAGATATCGCTTAATAAATCAAATCAAATCGAATCAAATTAAGATTATAAGGAAATTTTTTTACATTTTAAATAATTTCTCACAATTATAAGAATTTAGGACGTTTTAAATAGATTAGAAATATTAAACAATTTTGAAAAATTTCCGAAAATTTATCAAAAATTTCTTGATTTCTTCCAAACTTCTAAAAGTTCTAAACATCTCTTTATAAGGCCCGAATTTTTTCCTAATATTTTCTAAAATTCTGTCAATAAATCAGACATACCCACTTATTTTTTTGAAAATCTCAGAACCGCTCAGAAGTTTCGCAAATAAAAATATTATCTTATTTCAAAAACCAAGTGAAGCGTAATTCTGGTATTGATTTGAAATATTTTAAACCAAGATATTTTATTAGCATCTTCATCCAAATATTTTTCTTTTCATGCACCTGGCGGTTGCAGTTTGGTTTTATATCAAAAGAACTGCCATAGGGCGGATATTTATCGGTTCAAGTCCGTGGTTCCCACCTCGATCGAAACTTCCACCCTCTTTCCTATTCCCATCTTTTTTTTATCACATGAAGTATTCCAGTTCATTTCACTGCCAGTACTGCCAGTAAAGTTCTCCCTCCAAATTCATCAATAATATTCATCAATTTATAATTAAAAAAAAATTTTGCATCTAAATTATCAGGCTTATTAGCTTGAATTAATTATTATTTCATAATAATTGAGAAGTGGACAAAAAATGAAAAATTTAAGAAAAATCTGGAACTATCTAGCATTACTATTAGAGAAGATAGTTATAAATAATAGTAAATAGTTTAAACAATTATGATTATTTATGATTATTAACTTGAATTAATTATTATCACACTTTAATTGAAAAGTGGACAAAATAAATTGTTTTTTAGAAAAAACTGCATCTTTCTAGAATAATTCTAAGAAAATATTATTGTCTTTACATAATAATAAATTATTTAAACAAATATTTATATAAATTTAATACATTATTGTCTCAATCTACGTAAAAACTTGATAAAAAGTGGAAAATTGGAGAAAAAAAAGCAACTCCCTAGCATTACTATAGGAAAAGATGGTTATAAACAATAATAATTTGCAATAATTATTACCGTACATTAAGTAAAAAGTGCACTCTAATTTTAAAAATTTGAAAAAAACCGCAACTTTCCAAAATTATTTAAAGAGAATATTATGAAAAATAATAATAAATGTTTATTAACTAAAAAAAATTGTGTTTAAATATTTTGTTAACTAGAATTAATTATTATTTCACTTGAATTGAGAAGTTGACAAAAATGGAAAATTCGACGAAAAACTGAATTTGTCTAGCATTATTCTAAGAGAATATTATTTTACATAATAATAATTTGTTTAAACTAATATTTATGTTAAATTTGATACATTATTGCCTCGCTCTAAGTGAACAGTTTATAAAAAAAGGAAAATTTGTGAAAAAACCGCAACTATCTAGTGTTTCTATAGGAGAAGATAATTATAAAAAATAATAATTTGTTTAAGCAATTATTGTTGCTAAATTGTACTAATTATTACCTTACATTACATGAAATATGGACCAAAAGTCGAAAGTTCAAGAAAAAACCGCAACTTCCTAACATTAATTAAAGTGAATATTATTATAAATATTAAGACATTGTTTAAACATTTATTTTGCTAACTTGAATTAATAATTGTCTCACTCTAATTAAAAATAGGCAAAAAATGTAAAATTGCAGAAAAAACCGCCACTATGTAGCATTACTATTGGAGAAGATAGTTATAAATAATAATAATTTGTTTAAAAAATTATGTTTGCCAAATTGCATTAGTTATTACCTCACTTTAAGTGAAAAGTGCACCAAAAGTTAAAAAATTCAGAAAGAAAGTAACTTTCTAACATTATTTAGAGAAAATATATTATTAAAAATAATAATAAATTCTGTAAACAATTATGTTTAATGTCTTAAAATTATTATTATCTAACTTTAATGGAAAAGTGGACAAAAAGTGGAAAATTTTAGAAAAAACTGCTTTTTTGTAGCATTATTTTAAGAAAATATTGTTCTAGGTACATAATAATAAATCATTTAAAAGAATATTTATTTAAATGTAATACATTATTTCCTCGCTCTAAATAAAAAGTTGACAAAAAGCGAAAAATTAAAGAAAAAACTGCAACTTCCTAGCATTACGATAGGACAAGATGGTTATAAACAATAATAATTTGTTTAAAAAATTATTGTTTCTAATTTGCAATAATTATTATCTCACTTTACGTAAAAATTTAAAAATTAAAAAAAAACCTCTACTTTCCAAATTTATTCAAAAAGAATATTATGAAAAATAATAATAAATTGTTTAAACAAATATTTTTGTTAACTGGAATTAATTTTTATCTAACTTAAATTTATAAGTGGACACAAATGGAAAATTTTATAAAAACTGAATTTTTTTAGCATTATTTTTAAGAAAATATTATTGTACATAATAATAATTTTTTAAACAAATATTTTTGTTAAATTTAAGACGTTGTTGCCTCGCTCTAAAAGAAAATAATTATAAACAATAATAATTTGATTACAACAGTTGTTGCTAAATTGCACTAATTATTACGTCACGTTACGTGAAAAGTGGACCAAAATTTAAAAAAATGGTTTAAACCTTTATTTTGTTAACAATTGTATCAATTTAACTAAAAAATCGGCAAAAAATTTAAAATTTCAGAAAAAACCGAAACCATGTACCATTTTTATAGAAAAAGATTGTTTATAAACAAAAAAATATTTTTTAAACAATTATCTTTTTAACTTGAATTAATTAGTCTCCCCCTCTCTCTACTTAAAAAGTGGCTTTGAAAGATTTTAAGGTATTTTTAAAAACTACAAGGAATATAAGGGTATTTTAAAAATATCAATCGGAATTATTAATAGATTTAAACAAATTAAAGGTATGTCAAATCTTTAAAATATTTAAAGATGCTAAGGAATTTTCACAAAACTTTAAAAAATTGCAAGAGATTGAAATATTTAAGGGTATTTTAAATTATTACACAAAATTTTCAAGTAAATTGAAAAAATTGAAGAGATTTCAGAGGATTAGAAATATTTTAGGATATTTAAGAAAATATTATTAGGAATTTTCAATAGCCTTGAATAAATTGAAGGATTTTCAAAGGTTTCAGGGTATTTTTTAAAATTCCAAGGAATTTGGAAAAGTTTTACAAAATTTCAAAGGAATTTAAATTCTTTTAACGGACTTGTAATATTTTAGGGTATTTTAAAAGACTCAATGGAATTTTCAAGGGATTTAAAAAATTTTAAGAAATTTCCAAGTATTTTAACGATTTTAGGGGGAAAAATTTGGTATGCTTTTGTAAAGAATTTCGGAAGATATGGAACGACCTTTTAGGGTATTTTTAAAGATTCCAAAGGATTTTCAAAATATTTCAAAATATTTAAAGGGATGTGACATTTTTTGAAGTACTTAAAAAATTCCTAGGAATTTTCAATAGCTTTAAATGAATTAAAGGGGTTTCAAAGAAATAAAAATGTTTTATGGTATAAAATTCAAGAGTTTTCAAGGAATGTTAGGGTATTTTTAATGATTCCTAAGGATTTTTTTATCAATTGAAGGTATTTCTAAGGACTTACAATATGTAATGCTACTTTAAAATATTTCAAGAAATTTTTAATATTGAAGGGATTTTACAGGATTTTAGGGTATTTCTAAATATTCCAAGCAATTTTTAAAAATTGCAGGGTATTTAAGTACTTAAGGGTATTTTAAAATATTGCACCAAATTTTAAGATATTTAAATGAATTGAAGAGATTTAAAAGGATTTTAGGGCATTTTAAAAGGTGTAAAGGAATTTTCAAGTGTTTTGAAATATTTCAATGTTATTTTTAAAGATTCCAAAGGATTTTCAAAATATTTCAAAATATTTAAAGGGATGTGAAATTTTTTGAAGTACTTAAAAGTTCCTAGTAATTTTCAATAGCTTTAAATGAATGAAAGGGGTTTCAAAGAATTAAAAATGTTTTAGGGTATAAAATTCAAGAGTTTTCAAGGAATGTTAGGGTATTTTTACTGATTCCGAAGGATTTTTTATCAATTGAAAGTATTCCTAAGGACTTATAATATTTAATGGTACTTTAAAATATTTCAAGGAATTTCTAATATTGAAGGGATTTTATAGGATTTTAGGGTATTTCTAAATATTCCAGGCAATTTAAAAAAATGCAGGGTCTTTAAGTACTTAAGGGTATTTTAAAATATTGCAGAAAATTTTAAGATATTTAAATGAATTGAAGAGATTTAAAAGGATTTTAGGGTATTTTAAAAGATTTAAAGGGATTTTCAAGTGCTTTGAAAATTGTTAAGGGTATTTTTAAGGATTCCAATGGATTTTTCAAGAGCTTTAAAAAACTTAAAGTGACATGCATTATTTCAGGGTATTTTTGTAAATAATAATAAGAATTTTCAATAGACTTAAATCAATTTAAAGTATTTCTGAGGATTTAAAATATTTTAAGAAAGCTCAAAACATTCGAAGTAATTTTCAAAATATTTCAATAAATTCAACGGATTTTAAAGAATTTTATGGTATTTTTAAAGATACCACTAAATTTTTAAAAACTTTGAAAAATTGCAAGGTATTTAAATATTTAAGATTATTTAAAAATATTCCAGAAAATTTTTAAAAAGTTTGAATAAATAGAAGGTATTTCAAAACATTTGATTATAGGGTATTTTTAAATATTGCAGGCAATTTTCAATAAATAATAAAAAAATAGAAGGGCTTTCAAATATTTTTCCGGTATTTTTAAAGATTTCAAGGTATTTTCACGAGCTTTATAAAATTGCAAAAGATTTTTAAAAAATTTAAATAGATTTTCAATATTTTAGTGTATTTTAAATTCCTCGAAATTCTGAGGAAATTCAAATAAATTGAAGGGATTTGAAATATTTTAGGGTATTTCTCAATATTTCAAGAAATGCTAAATAGATTTTATTAAATGCAAGTTATTGAAAAGGATTTTAGGGTATTTTGACATTTTTAAAAGAATTTTCAAAAGTTGTAGAAAATTTCAAATGAGTTGGAAAAGATTTTAAGTTTTTTGAAATTTTTTAGGTCATTTAAAAAGATTTCAATGTTTTAAGAAATTGAATTGATTTAAAAGGATTTTAGGGAATTTGTAAATATTCCAAGGAATTTTCAAGAGCTTTATGAAGATTAAAAAATTGGAAAGATTTAAGTGGATTTTCCATATTTTAGGGCATTTTAAAGAATTTATCAAAATTTTCAAGAAATGTTAAAGGGATTCTAAAGGATTCAAAATATTTTAGGGTATTTTTAAAAATTCCAAGAATTTTGCAATAGCTTTAAAAAATTGAAAGGAAATTTGAAAGATTTAATAGAATTTACGATATTTAGGGTTATTTAAAGAAATTCGAAATAAGTTATAGAGGATCTCAAGGTATTTAAAAATCGCTTATATTATTAGGAAAACTTTATGAAACGATACGCGTTGGAGGATAGTGAAGCCGGATCTTTAGAAAAAAATCTGTTTCTAAAAACAAAAGAATAAATAAAAGATAAAGAAAAAATTGATTTGCATGATATTAAGTGTTTTAAATACCATATAGGAATACCGTTAAATGGAGTAATTTCGGAAATGTGGGGTCCATTCCGACCTTCCTAAATGGATAGTTTAAATTCCTCAAGGTGGGTGGTCTTAACCAGAATCTAGAACCAGTTAAGGCTTGAACTGATTCCAGATTATTGGAACAGTTCTGACTAATTTATCTTAGCAATTTAGGAAATTTAGGGGTGTCCCAATTTACCCCAAAAGACCGAAATTACCCAATTTGAGGGTAATCATTTTTTTGCTAATAATAAATATAGAATAATAGATCTTTACGAAGGTGACAAAAAAAGAATTCTTATCTTATTCTGTTTTGTTTGATTTGATTTGTAAGAGGGTTCTTGCGCCTTCAAATTACCCTAAAAAAATCCTAATTTGGCTTATCTTACGATCAATTGTAATTTATTTGTCATCAAGGAAAATTGAACCTTTTGCCTAAGTAAAGTACCAATATCAAGATAAAAAGCATTTTCTTCAACTATCTAACCTACATATCGCATTCATAGAGAGGGAGCATTTGCTTTTATAATTTTTTTTCAGGTTACGTCTTATCTCTCAATAGCATATCTCCCCTCCTCTCAACCCTCTTCTCCCTTTTCATATTCTCTTCTTGAAGTTTCGAAGGGTAACTTTTGTGGACTTTAGCTAAAGAATAACCTCCATTTTTACAGGAGGATCCCTTCATTCTTCCAGATAAGTGATTTATGGCTTAATAGCATAGACATAGACTGTTAAATTAGAAATTCTTTCTCTTCGGAACTTATTGAGTCTTCATCTGAAAAGTGCTTCTCCAATTGAGCGAAAGTGAGGCTTTCTTGTTACTACATTGTGGTTCTCCCCACGTTCCTTATCTCTTGTCTTACCTTTTGCCTTTAGTTTTCCTACTTCCCCTTTCATTATTTCTTCCTCTTCCCCTCCCATCATTGCCTCCTCTTCCCCTATTTCCCTACCCTTCATTTTTCCTCGCTCAACGTACTTCCAGGCAATTCACCTCACTTCCCCAACTATCATTTCACTACTACTACCTATGTTATTTCCTCTCACTTCCCTAATACATATTTCTCATACTTCCCCTACCGCATTTCCTCTCACAATCTGTATTCCCCTTTTTATTGTGTCCTACTTCTATTCCCTCCTTTCCCTTACTTTGCATGCAATCATTTCCTCTCTGTCTTCTTTCACTTCTCCTCTCTGTACTTCCTCTGTTTATTGTGTCCCCTTTCCTTACTTCTCCACTCCACTGTTTCCTTTAATTCTCATCCCCTCATTTCCCTTTACTTCTCCCACTTCCACTCTCCTCATTTTCCCTCATTTTTCCTTAATTGATCTTCTTCCCGCCGCATTCCCCATCACGTCTCCTACACCCCGTCCCCTCATTTCCTATCTCTTTCTATACTTCCAGGCATTTTACCTCACATTCTCAACTATCATTTTCCTTTAATTAGCCTACTTATGTTTACTTTATTATTACAAATTTTCATTTCCTGACTTCTCTAAACCTTATTTCCATTCCCTGAATATTTCTTCACAATCCCTACATCCTATTCCGTTATTCCCTATTCCATAGCCTACTTCCTCTCTTTCGCTGACTTCCCATACAATCATTTCCCCACACTTTTACTTCACCTCCCTGCACCTCTCCTCTTTTGTTTTTGTCCCTTCTCCAATTCTCCACCCCACTTTTTTCCTTCACTCCTCTAATCCTCATTTCCCCCTGCTTTTGTTAAATATGTACCTCTTACTTCTTCTCATTCTCATCCCCCTTTTTCCGATACTTCTCCTATTTATACTTTCCTAATTTCACCTACTTCACCTACTTCACCTACTTCCCCGTTCCCCGCTTCTCCACCTCCCCTTTTTCCTTTACTCCCTCAAACTTCATTTCTATTGAATTTGGCCTCTTCTCCTCCTCTCAGTTCCTCTAATTCGCTTTACCTTATTTCCCCTCACTTCTCCTACTTTTAATCCTCTTATTATCCCTAATTTCCCATTAATTTCCCTACATTACCCCGCATTTCTGATCGTGTCTTTAAATTTATGTCCTTTTATTTCCCCTCTCTTCCTGTACTTCCAGGTATTTCACTTCACTTTCCCAATTATCTTTTCCCTTAACTCACCCTTCTTACGTTATTTTACCTCCCTTCCCTTGCCCTCATTTCTTCCCTAACCCTCGTTTCCTTTACTTTCCATCTCCGTATTTCACATCACAATCTCTACATCCTATTCCATCATTTCCTCCACCTTATCCTACCTCCATCCCCTCACTTTACTTACTTTCCGTTAAATCATTTCAATTTATTTCTCCTACTGCCCCTTCATACACCTCTCCTCTTTTATTTGGTCCCATTTCCTCAATTTTAAACCCAACTTTTTCCTTCACTCTTCTCTCATTTCCCCTTGAGTTTGTTACTTCTACATCCCTTATTTCCAATCATTCTCATCCCTTTATTTCCCCTTAATTCTCCTACTTATACTTCCCTCATTTCCTCCAATGTCTCTTTACTTTTCCTACTTTTCCTCGAATTTCCGACCGCGTCTCATAATTTCTGTGCACTCATTTCCTCTCATTTTTCACACTAAGAGGCTTTTCACCTCACTTCCCAAACGATCATTTCCTTTCACTCCGCCTACTTATGTTATTATACCTCTCTTGCATAAGCCTCATTTCCCTAAATTCCTCACCCTTCATTTTTCCTCATAATTCCTTTATCGTATTTCTTGATTTTCTCTTCCTTAGCCTACTTCCATCCTGTCATTTCCCTTACTTCCCATACAATAATCACCTACATTTCTCCTACTTTCCCTCCCTACACTCTCTCTCTTTCATTTTGTCCCCTTTCCCTACTTCTTTATCCCACTTTTTTGTTAACTCCCCCAACCGTCATTTCCCTGTGCCCTTGCCACTTCTTTTCCCCTTATTTTCCCTAATTCTCATTCCCTCATTTCCTCTGATTCTCATACCCTCAACCCCTCATTTTCCTTTACTTTTCCTACTTCTACTCCCCTCATTTCCCTGACATCCCCTTAATTGCACTACTTGTTCTCCCCTTGCTTCCCCTAATTCTCATTCCCTCATTCCCCTTGATTCTCATCCCCTCATTTCCCTTCACTTCTCCCACTTCTACTCACCTTATTTCCCCTAATTTCCCCTTAATTTCACTGCTTCCCTAATTTCCTCTCTATTTCTCTATTTTTTCTTCCTGAATGTCCCCTTAGGTCCCCTATTTTCCCACCCCACATTTCCCCTCAATTGCACTGTGTCCGTCCTTTCACCTTGCTTAACTAACCCTCATTTTCTCTCACTTTACCTAACCTGATTTCTCCTCACTGACCTTCCCATCCCTTACATCTTCTCCTCTAACTTCCCCTACTTCACCTTCCTTTATTTTCCCTCAGTTTCTCTACTTCCTTTTTCCTCATTTCCCTTCATTTCCCATAAATTGCCATAAATCTACTGTCCGCATTTATCCTTACGTCCCCTCCATTACATCCCATTATTCTCTCTCATTTCTCTTAATCTCTATTCCCTAATTTACCCTACTTCTCCCCGCCTTATTTCCCCTCATTTCCTCTATCTCTTGGCCCATCATTGACTCTCGCGGTCCCCACTTAACCTTCATTAATTTCCTTCCTTTAATTTACTTCCCCATTCCACATTTCCTCTGTCTCCCCATTCCCCGCGATTTAATCTCACTTCCCCTATTTCCTCTCCCCTCACTTTCTCTAATTCGACTACCCGCATTTTCCTTGCCTGACCGAAACTATAAGGGTTTACGCCCGCGGCTACGAAACGGTAATAACTCATATTAAAATGATTAGAAAAGTTGATAGTTTTTAATGAAACAATTGCCAAAATTCCAATTTTTACATGTATTTAGTACGAAAATTCGTCTTTGATTAAAAATTTGGCCTTTTCAGAAGTTATTCTTTATGTTTACTTCATACTTTTGGGGTGGTTTTAACACCTAAATATTGAAGAAAGGATACCGACGTTTTTTAAAAACCAAATCCGTGAGATATTTTGCGATTAAACTATTCACGTTTAAAAGTATTTTCAAATAAACGTGGGAAATATCTCGTGACAGGAAAAGTCGATAATTTATTTATAAATGTTATTTTAACATCCCTTAAACATCAAATCAAGGAAATCAAAATTTTCTAAAAACCAAAACCACAACAGATTTTTAAATTATTCTATGGGTTCACAGCTCTCTTTAAAATAATCGCAGAAAATGTCTTTTACCAGAAAAAGTCGCTGACCTTATTTCAAGGGTAGTTTTAACATCCCTGAATGATTCAACTAACTAAGTCGACATTTCGAAAAAATTTAAATAACAGGAGAATTTTTTATTAGACTATTTGTTTAAGAAATTATTCTAGAATGAGTGGATAAAGCGTCCCCTATTATAAAAAGTGGTTGGATTTTTTAAGGGTTGTTTTAACATTCCCTAATAACTTGAGTAAGGAAATCGACACTTCGTAATAACCAAATGAACAGAAGATTTTTTGATTGGTATATTAGCATCGAAAATTACTTACAAATAAGTGTAGCAACCATAGTGGGTCAGGAAAAGTGTTTAGATTTATTTTTAGAAAAATGTTAACATCCCTTAAATATTCAAGTAAGTAAATGAACATTTTCTAACGAGCAAGACGATTTATTTAAAGGGTTGTTAAAATAGACCTTGAAAAATTGAGCATTTTTTCTACCTGGAATATATTTGTCAGAATATTTTAAACTGATTTCCAACCTCAATACTTCAACCAAAAAATCTCCCATGATTTTGATTTTTAGGATACGTCGATTCCCTTGCTTGAATCTCTGAGGGATGTTAAAACTACCCTTAAAATAAGATTAGTGGCTTCTCCTTGCAGAATAAATTTTACAGGCTTATTTTAAAGCTATTTTCGACTGCCTTCATTCAATAAAAAAATCTCCCGATAGTTAGGAAATCTCGATTTTCTTAGAAGAATCTTCCAGGGATGTTAAAACTACCCTTAAAATAAGATTAGCGACTTTTCCTGGTAGAAGAAATTATCCAAGTTTATTTTAAAGTGATTTTCGACCCTGTTTGTTTAATAATAAAATCTCCCGATAATTATAAAGTCTAGATTTTCTTAGAATAATCTTCAAGGTATGTTAAAACTACCCTTAAAATAAAATTAGCGACTTCTCCTGGTGGAATAAGTTATCTAAGTTTATTTTAAAGTAATTTTCGACTCTATTTGTTTAATAAAGAAATCTCCCCATAGTTAGGAAATCTAGATTTTTTAGAACAATCTTCAAGGGATGTTAAAACTACCCTTAAAAAAAGAATAGCAACTTTTCCTGCTAGAAGAAATTGTCCAAATTTATTTTAAAGTGATTTTCGACCCTGTTTGTTTAATAAAAAATCTCCCGATAATTAGAAAGTCTAAATTTTCTTAGAATAATCTTCAAGGGATGTTAAAACTACCCTTAAAATAAAATTAGCGACTCTTCCTGGTGGAATAAATTATCTAAGTTTATTTTAAAGTGATTTTCGACCATACTCATTCAATAAAAAAATCTCCTGATAGTTAGGAAACCTCGATTTTCTTAGAAGAACCTTCCAGGGATGTTAAAACTACCCTTAAAATAAGATTAGGGACTTTTCCTGGTAGAATAAATTATCCAAGTTTATTTTAAAGCGATTTTCGACTCCATTCATTTAATAAAAAAATCTCCTGATAGTAAGAAAATCTCGATTTTCTTAGAAAAATTTTCAAGGGATGTTAAAACTACCCTTAAAATAATTGTAACCACTTTTCCTGGTAAACAATATTTCCCCCACTTATTTTAAACTAATTTCTTATCCTGATAGCCTAATTAAAAGTCTCCTGTGCTTTTTTGGGAATGTATTTTTTCTTAGTTGTATGTTTAAGGAATATTAAAACAACCCCTAAAATAATTTAAGCGACTTTTCCTACTAGGATATGTTACCTAAATTTATTTATAACTAATTTCTGACCCTAATGGCCTTTAAAGAAAATCTATTTTATTTTTCAGGTTTTAAACAAGTTTTTTGAGAAAATCAGAAAATTAAATTCGTTATTTCTTTCTTTTACAGACGGCCATAAAGACAACAGAAGCACAGCAATGTAGGCATGCCATGAAGCCAGCGAACAGGGAAAAGAATCAAAACCAAAAATGTATTCCATGTAAGTTTAAAAAAATTTTGTTTATTTCCTTGAAGAAATTTATTTATACAATATAAAATACAAGAAAAATAAAGTTAGTGTTTATAAGGAAAAAAATATTACCTAATTTTTGCTGGTTTAATTTGTGTCGGAATTCTTCACAACAAAATTCAATAGCTGGTCTTATAATCAAGAAAATAATTTTATTTTTATTAAAAAAAAACAGTTGAACCGAATAAATAATTAAATGGTTAAAACTCAACCAAAAAAAATATTTATTTTTAACCACAGAGTTGAATTGAGTTGAATTTTCAATTAAAAAAGATTTTTCAGGCAGTAAATAAAAAAGTTTTATTCAAAACGTTTTTAATTTTCGAAAAAAACAAGCTTTACTACAAAAAATTAAATTCTAAACAAACTGCGTAAATCCTTAACTTAATAGGTGAATTTTTACCCAGAAAGATTAAATTTCTACCAAGAAAGACGAATTTCCAGCAAAATTTTTTAAAAAATTTACCAAATAATTGTATTTTCACCCAAAGAGGTTTTGTTTTGATCAAAAAAGAAGAATTTTCAACAAAAAATGGAATGGTCAAAGTTTCATTCAAAAAAATTTATTTTTGATAAAAAAAGAATTTTCTTCTAAGCAGTAACATTTTCATCTCGAAAATATGAATTTTCAAAATAAGAAGTTAATTTATCAAATAGTGCGTTACATTTTCTGTTCAAAATATTAATTTTTGCAACAAAATTTCAAGGTTTTAATTAAAAATCGAAAACCGTTGAATTTAACTGAAAAAGAAGAATGTTTCTTCAGAATATTTGAATCCAAACTTAAAAAGATAAATTTTTAACCAAAAAATTTATATTCTACCAAAGAAAATGAATTTTCAAGAAATTATATAAATTTTCAATCAAATAAATGGATTTTTAAATAAAATTGTAAACCTTCTACTTAAAAAAATTAATTTTTAAGTAATATTTTGAATAAATAGTTGAATTGTTTAATTTTCAACTCAAAAAGACGATTTTTTAACAAAATAGTTGAATTTTCGACTACAAAAGATAATTTTTCAAACAAAAATGGAATAGTTAAATTTTCAGGTTTCAGCATTAATTTTAGAAAAAAATTAAACAAATTTTCCACAAAGCAGTAAAATTTCCAACCAAATTGACGAATCTTCAACAATATAATTAGATTTTAAAAAGAATAATAAAAAATTTTATCAGCAAGATAAATTCCAAACCAAGATTTTGCCACAAATATTAAATTTTGAATTTAAGTTTTAATCAAAAATATTGGGATTTTCTTATTAGGTTTTGTTAGTTAAGTTTAATATTACACAATTTTTTTAAAAAATATCTATTTAAATTGATAAATCAATTTTTTGTTGAAAATTGGTACATTTAGGCAAAAATTAAATTATTGAGTTAAAAATTAATCTACTTCGTAAAATATCCTATAATTTCGTGAAAGGTTTTTTTTGTTACAAAAATCACCAATTTTGTTCAAAATTCATCTGTTTGATTAAAAATTTTTATTATTTGTTAAAAAATTTCACCATTAGGTTGACAATTAATTTTTGTTTTAAATGAATGCCTTGAAAGTTGAACTACTTTATTAAATATTCAAATATTTGGTTGTAAGTTCATGTATTTTATTGCATTTTTTGTATAAAATTATTCGCCATGTTTAAAAAATCACATTTTTGGTTGAAAATTGAACTATTTGGTTAAAAATGAAGCTAATTTGTTTAGAATTTGACAATTTTGTTAACAAGTATACTTTTTACGTGCAATTTCAATTTTTTGTTGAAAATTTGATTTTTTTAGTGAAAGTGAAATTATTTGGTTAAAAACGAATCTGCTTCGTAGGAAATTCCATAATGTCGTGAAGCTAATTTGCTTGTTTAAAAAATTAACATTCTTGTTGAATAGTCACTTTTTCCTGTTAGAAATTCAATTACTTTGGTAGAAAATTTCACTATTTTGTTGATAATTATTTTTTTTCAGTACAAGAGTTTTTTTGAAAAATTATATTTTTCGGTTGACTTAAACTATTATTTATTTTAAATTAAAATATATATTAGTTGTCATATTAACTATTAAACTTTTCTTGACAGTTTATCTCATTTGGTTCAAAATTTCTCTACTTGGTAGAAAATTCAACAACTTTGTAAAAAGTCATTTTTTTTAAAGATGATTCATGCCTAACTTTGTTTAAAAATTGTTGTTGTTTTTTAAAATAAAAGCTTATGTTTTACCTGAAGATTTAACTGATCCAGCTGAAGATTCAACATTCTAGTGGAAAATTAATCTCTTTGGTTGAAAATACGTTTTTTTTAAATACGAGGATTGATCTTTTTTCTGTTAAGAATCTATTAATCACTAAGTAGTGTTTCAAAAACGTTAAATAAGAAATATTTAACATCCCGCAGTTTTTTTATAACAATCAATTTTTATATTTTAGTTATGCTGTAAATTATAATTATTAGTAGCTAAGTTAATTTATTCTTATCTTATCTAACATAAATCCTTTAATTGTAACTCTTTGTAGACAAATATAGATTTCCAAGAGCATCTTCAACTTGATTCAGGTTTTGCAGAACAAAAGATACGACGCTCTAATTAGGAAAAGCCAATTAAACTCGAAGTTATCCTTTTGTAGCTAGCACGTTGTAGAGACTGCATGTGCCCATAATTTGGAACAAAGCGTGTAGATGTACGAACAACTCGAGTCAGTGTTAAAAGATAAAGAGATAAAAAGGTTTAGAAAGAGATAGAAAGAGGTAGAAAAACATAAATAACCAATTTTCTTCTTCTCTTCTTCTTTTCTGATTTTCTCTTTAATTTCCCAGACTAGTAGTTTAATATTCCTCTTTCTTTGACTGTAATCCTTTTTAAATCTACATATTTCTCTCCTCATAGCTACTATCTGTGATTTTCAATGATATTTCATTTGCTACTTTCATTTTTTGATCGACTGCTTAAATTTCATCATTCCATGATGCATCACCAGATATTCTTCTTACAACCGCAGTACCACACACTCCAGTCGCACTCCTAACAATGACATCCTTAATCATAGCCGATGCGCTATCTATATTTTTATTGCCTAGCACCGCCTTCCAAGTTGTCTCGTATATGCTTTTCTTGCATCTTATTCAGAAAATCTTTTCGCACTTCCGATTTCCGTAAATTGTCAATTTTGGAGACTAGAAGGTAATATTTAGTATTGCATTCCGTACCTCTTATGGCCCTTGTATCTTTTATTAGCGTTCTGTTGAATTGTTAGTAATTTAACAAATCCTGATTGTTTATTCACAACTTCTTTTTATATTATCAGTTGTTCAGAAAATCCACACTTTTTATTTAGATAGAAAGAGATAGAAAGAGATTGTAAAACTGGGTGACATTTAAAGGAAAGCTTGTGATTTTGAG
>JAWWLR010000149.1:2402526-2412640 GCA_035041075.1 Acraspis erinacei | reverse complement strand
GTAACAAAAGTAAAATATCACGAAGTAATGTAATATGAGGCTTCAGAAAACTTTGTCTAGAATCTAACTTACACAAACTAATAAGAGTGTCTCTCTTGAAGGCAGTGTCGAGTTGTTGGAAAGTTGGAGGAATTATTTATACAAGTGTGCTAGTCCAACTGGGGTTGTCTTGTAAACTTGAAGAATACGGAATGATAAGGGCGCTCATTTAACTAGCAGAGGCGACGCAAAAGTTTTGGTCACAGAAGTCCAACTTACGCTTTAAGCTTCCTAGAACCAATCGCATTCCTAGATTCCATAGAGATTACAAATCGTTAAGAACTTTGCTTGGCTTCATTTGTGATGAAAATTCCCCTAGGGGAACAAGAATTCCATTCCACATAGCAAGATTATTTTCTACCCAAATAGGCAAATTTCGAACAAAATATATCAACTTTTCACCAAATAGTTGAATTTTAAACTTATAAACTCATTTTTCGTTTTTTGTGTTTTTTTAGGTAAGGTTATTCCTCAAAAACAGGGCGTGGCAAGGATGTTATTTTATCACTATTTTCTGTTTTTTTTTCTTTTAGGAAGTTACGGAAGAGAGAACGTTACTACAGTTTCACTACACGGAATGGCACTCGCATACGTGCCCTTTTGGAAATGCCGTTCTCGAATTTCGTCGACGAGTAAGAGCTGTTGTAGGATCCACGATGAAAAATGAAACTGGTCCCATGATTGTTCATTGCAAGTAAGTATTCGTTGGGGAACTAACCAGTTTTTCTACTCACCCTCATTTTTAATCATTTCATCCACTTCCCCTAACTTCCCCACCCCTCATCTTCCCTTAATTCCCCTACTTCCTCTCTCCTATTTATCCCCCAGTTCTCCCAGTTCCTTTCCCCTCATTTGCTTTTATCTCCCCAAGTTCCCCTCGAAAAACTTCCCCTCCTACCCCGCCGCTCATTTCTTCTTACTTTTCCTACATTTTCTTGCATCTCCCGTTCCTCTTTACCTCTTATTTCTCCCCTTTTTCCTTACTTACCCTCCTCCAATTTTCTCTTACTTTCCCTACCTTTATTTTCCCCAATTTCCCTCCACTCATTTGATCCTCAAGCCCCTCATTCCTCTCCTTTCTTTCCCCCTCATTTCCCCTAATTCCACTTCTCTAATTTTTCCTTACATCCCCAACTCCCCCTTCCAAGATTTCTCTTCACTGAATATCCTTTTAAAAAGTACGACGGATGGACGAATGCTTGCCCGAAACTATAAAGTTTTCTGCCCGTGGCTATGAAACCCAAAAAATCCAAATTTTTAAACCGAAAATGCAAAATATGTAATAACAAAAGTGTTGAATTTTCAACAAAGAAAGAGATTGAACTCAAAAAGAAAAAAGAATTCTACCAAATTGTTAAAGTTCCAAGTCGAAAAGGCAAATTTTCTACAAAACAATTAAATTTTTAACAAAAAAAAAAGAACAAATTGTTGAATTATTAAGCCAGAGAAAAAGAATTCCCTACGAAACTGTTGAATTTATGATCCCAAAATATAAATTGTCAACAAAAAAAATTATTTCTTTTAAAAAATATGTCTTTTCAAGAAAATAGTAGATTTCTTTAAAAAAAGAGATTAATTTTTGAAACACGAAAATATGCATTTTTTACTAAAAAATAATTAATTTTCAAACCAAGCAGTTAAATTTTGAACCAAATAGTTGAAATTATGAGTCAAGCAGACGAACTTACTGCAAAAAAGATTGAATTTTCAACTTGGAAATATGAATTTTTCCTAAAAAAGTTTATAATCAATTTAATATTAAAATTTTTTTTAAATAGTGGAATCCTCAACCAAAACAGAATAATTTGAAGGAAATGAGAATTTTCAACCAAAAAATTCATTTTCAACCGAATATTTGAAATTTCAAACAAATAGTTCAGTTTTCAAGCAAATATTTAAGTCGACAACCTAAATAATTAATTTTTGGAAAAATAGAGCATGAATTTTCAATAAAAAAGTTTGTTTTTTTTCAACCAAAACGTTAAACTTTTAAGAAAATAGTTACAAACTTAACTTAAAAAGATTTATTTCCAAAAAATGCAAATATGTATTTCAAACACAAAAAAGGTTATTTTAAACCAAATAGTTGAAATTTTAACCGAAGACAATTGAGTTTTTAATAAAATGGTTAAATCCTAAATGCAAACCGACAAATTTCTAAAAAAAGGAGAATATTTATCTTCAATAAAAAGGTTATTTTCAATAAAGTAGTTAAATTCTCAGTCTATACAGATTAATTTTAGAAAAAAAGTAAGAATTTAAAAAAATTTATTTTCAACCAAACATTTGAATTTTCATTTAAGTATTAAGAATTTCAAGCAAAAAAGTCGAATTTTCTACGAAAAAAATTAATTTTCAAGCAAGAAAGATTTTTCAGTTAAGACAGAAAAAAATTTAATTATAAAACTTCAATCTTGCATAATTGTTCATTGCAGTTTACTGGTAAGATTTATAATTCAAAGTTCTACAATTTTTAGGAGGTACAATTGAAAATTTATGAATTTTGATTTTTTTAGAATTGGAAATTATTCCATTTTTAAGATTGATATTTGATTCAAGATTTTCGATTGAAGATTCTTCAGTTTTTAAAATGTAAAATACGAAATTCTTAATAGCTGATTATATGAATTTTCTAAATTAAAAACTATTTAATTTAGAAAAATTACAATTCAAATTGCTACAATTTTTAAGATTCATAATTGGAAATTCTTGATTTTTGAAAATATAAAATTGAAAATTTTTCAATGTTCAATATAGGTACGTAATATTCAATATTTTTTACATTAATTTCTTTTTAAAGATTTATAATTAAAATTTAGTCAATTTTAACGATTTTGTAATTTAAAAACTTTCTGGTCGATTATTTACAATCGAAGTCTCTTCCATATTTATTGTACATAGTTTAAAATAATATTATTTTGAATGTTTTTTTGGAATATTTTATTTATTTTTTAAGAATTACAATAGACCATTTTTTCATTTCGAAGATTTTCAATTCAAGATTCTTCGATTTTAAAGATGTAAAAATCAAAATTCTCAAATTTGAATGATTTTGAAGGTCAAAAATCAAGAGTTTTCAATTCTAAATCTCATCAGAACTATAAAATTTTCTTTTTTGAAACTCAAAACTTGCATAATTTTTAATTATAATTTACATTTCAGATTTGCAATTCAAATTTCTACCATTTTCAAAAGTGTCAAACGAAAATTCTTGAATTTTGAAAATATAGAATTAAAAATGATTAAATTCTAAAGATTTTCAATTGCAGTGTCTTTAATATTTAATGTATATAATAGAAAATGATTCAATTTTTCATGTTTTTTTAGGTTCAATTTTGAAGATTTAAAATTTTAATTATTTTAAAATCAAAATTTTGTTATTTAAAATTGCTTCAATTGTGACTAATAAACCGACCATGTTGGTTTATTTAGGAAGAGGGGAATTGGCAAAAAATTTGTTACGTAATTTATGGATGCCTCTATGTCTAAGAGGGCAACCAACTAATTTTGTTGAGCCAACAAAGCATTTTATTGGGCTAACAAAAGCATGTGGTTCAGCCAAAATTGAAAAACCAATTTTTTTGAGACAGCATTTTTCTTGGCCAAGAAAAGAAAATACCCTTTTAAATTGATAATACTCACTGCAATTTACAATCCAGTGAACTCTCACTTACTCAAAGAGTCAAGAAGCGTAAACATTCGGATATTTCAATTCTGCAGGGGGTCCACCTCTACCAGAAGTTATTTGGTGATTTTGTCAATTGACGTTCATTGGCTGCCCCTCCCTTGTATCGATGCGCGCGCTGCAAGCGCGTGCACGTCCTCTTTTTAATTGGTCAGCCACTGACGCGGGCGAGAGCGTACAGGGACAGTAGTGGGGGGTGAAGGAGCTTCGCCACATGGAATATCCAAGTGTCGGGGACTTGGAATATGTGAGAGTTCACTGGAATACAAATCTAAACTGGAAAATAGTTTAGAGTTATTTTTTTACTTTACAGCGATGGTGGTGGACGATCGGGAGTTTATTTAGCGATAGATGCAAATATGGAGCTGGCTGAGGAGGAAGATATGTTCGACGTATTCGGCTACTTGAAGAAACTCAAAAAAAGCAGAAAAGGTCTCATAGAAAACCTGGTACGTTGAATAAAAATATACCTTAAACTCCTGACGAATTTGAGTCAAAATTAATTTTACTAAAACGAGAAATTCAAGACCCTTGGACCATATTTTTAAATTTGGCATAAAAATGTTTTTTCACAGTCGAAACATTTGGCCTACATTTGTACAGTGGGTGCCGGTCATTTTACCAAGTGCATTCGTTTCCGCGAGTTCAAAAATGACAATACATTTTTCCATTGTTCCTCATCCGGAAATCAAGTTTCAATGATAAATTGGACGATTTATTTATTATCAAATTGTAATTTAATTTTTGGTCGGCTTTCAGTAATGTATAAATTTTACTAAAATATAATATTTTATCCCAACATGATGTAGAAACAAAAAAATCAGTTTTCAATTCTAAATTTTACAAATTGAAGAAATTCCGAATTAAATAAAAAATGACAGCGCTTTTTATTCTAAAACTTAAAAATTGCATAATAATTAATTGTTAATTTTCAAAATTAGGAATATTTCAATTTTTGACGTGCAGAAATAAAAATTCTCGAATTTTGATGATTTTCAAGGTCAAAGGTCAAGTTTTCAATCCTAAATCTTCCAAACGGAAAATGTGCATAACTCATTTTAAATTTTAAATTTTAAATTTGTCATTTTAAATTTGCCAAATTAAAAAATTTTCAATTTTAAAGATGAAGTAAAAACATTTTTAAATTTTGATAATTTTCAAGATCGAAAGTTAATTTTACAATCCTTAACCTTGAAAAATTTAAGAAATTTCGAATCTAAATCATAAAAATTACCGGATTTTAAAGTGTAAACCTTCCCACGTGCATCATTTTTAATTGATAAATTTCAAAATAAAAAATTTCAATTTTAAAGATGCAGAAATAAAAGTTCTTAATTTTCGCTGATTTTCCAAATTAAAAGTCAAATTTCCAATCCTCAATTTTCCAAATTGAAAGAATTTTTAATGTAAATAAAAAATATCACAGGATTCTTCATATCGAAACTTACCACGTGCATAGTTTTCAATTGCTAAATTTCTAAATTAAACACTTTTCAATTTTAAACATGCATGAATAAAGTTCTCGATAATTTTCAAGATCAAAAGTCAACTTTTTTATCCTGAATCTTTCTAATTGAAAAAAATTTCGAATTATATAAATAAATTACATTATTTTTAATTTTAAAACTTAAAAATTGCGTAGCCTGTCATTTTAAATTTTGTAAATTAAAATTTTTCAATTTTAAAAATTCAAAAATAAGCATTCTTAAATTTTCATCGAAATTACAGAATTTTAAATTGTAAAACTTCAAACTTGCAGAAATTTTAATTGAAAATTTCTTAAATTAAAACTTCGTCAATTTTAAAGATTTATAATTTAAAGTTCTACAATTTTTGAAGAGTTACAATCAAGAATTCTTGGATTTACAAAATGTAGAAATGTGAATTATTAAATTTTAAAAATTAATAATCTAAAGGCATATAATTTTGAAAGTTTTTTTTATCATGGTTCAATTTTAAAGATTGATAGTTAAATTTTTAAAAATTTTATTAGCAATTGCTCTAAAGACTCTTCTTGAATATCCCCACTACTGCCACGCTAACCAATTAATTATTATTATTTATTTAATAATCATAATGAGAACATTATGATTCCACATGCCAAATTGCAAAGTTAATCCATCAGAATTTCACTCCTACCGTGTGACCCCACTGCCACACACTTGTTTTTTTTCAATAGTTTAATTTTAAAGGTTTATATTTGAAAATTCTTGAATTTTTACGACGTTCAATATAAAATCCTTCCATCTCGAACATTTGCAGTTTTTAATGGTTTTTTAATTTATGTAATTTAATTATGAAAAATCAAAATTAAAATTCGCTTAATGTTGTAGATTTGTAATTTTAACATTTTCAATTTTAAACAGTAAAAGTTACAGTGTTGTTTTATTTTATTTTATTCTATTTAATTTAAAAACTTTAAAAAAAATATTATATATAAATCTGATAGTTACTTTCTTCCTGGTGTAGGATCAGTACAAATTTATATATGACACATTGGAAGAGTTTGTGATATGTGGCACCTCATGGTTTCCGGTCGCTGAACTGTCACAGCGATTGAGGCAAAAAAGCATAAAACATCCGATAACCAAAATGAACGAGTACCAGAGGGAGTATCAACAAATTTGCAAGCAAACGCCGCGATTCACGATAGGTGACTGCGCCGGCGGACATCGCGGCGACAATCGAGAAAAGAATAGGGATGTCCTCGTGGTTCCACGTAAGTTCCACTTCATAAAATCTCACACAGAAAAAACTATTCAAAGTCAAATATAAAAATATAACTTGATTTTAAGTTTCATCAAATTTCTCAAATATAAAAATATAATTTTCCTGCTCTCACTTCCCCTTTCCTCCTTCCCCTCCACATCCCTACTGCCCCTCCAGATCCCTACTACCCTCAATTTCTACCGTAGTTACCCTCTCCTTAATTTAATTCCCTTCTCCTTACTGTTCTACTACTTCCCTACTTCCCCTTCTTCTAATCTTCCTGGTTTCCTTCTTACTTCCCCTCCTTCTCTCCCTATACTTCCTCTTACTTCAATCCTCATACTTTCCTTTATTTATTTTCCTAACTTCCACATCACTCACTTCTACTCTATACACCTATTATTTCCGCTCCCACTTCTCATACTACCCCTTCTTCACCTTACCAACCATCTCCTACTTCCTTTCAATACTCCTCTCCTAACTTCCCCACTGCACCTCTCTCAACTCCAATGAACATATGCTTTTGCTTCCCCCTAACTTCCCCTACTTCCATGCAATCACTTCCATTTGTTACCTTCCACTCACTCCCATTTTAATCACCTACTTCCGCTACTCCCTTCCACTCTTTCTCTAATATTTCCTTTCTTCCCTCTCTTTACTTAATATCCCTGCTAGCATCTTCTCTCAATTCTAATACTTCCCCTTCTTCACCTCTTCAGCTATCTCCTACTTCATACAATTTCGCGTCTCCTTGCTCCTCTACCTCATCTCCTTACTCCTTTTCCTCCTTCTTCTCTCAGTCACCCTACTTATACCCCACAGTTTCCACTCCACATCCTCTACTTTCCTCTCATCACTTCACCTGCTCCTCCACTAATTCCCTATTCTCTCACCTTGTCTCAATTACCCTCCCTTCACTTCTCTTACTTCCCTTCAGTCAGATAAGGGTTAGTAACCCTTTCCCTCATTTATAGTTTCCCCTAAAATCTGTCCTTCTACTTCATCTCACTTCACATACTTTCCCTAATTCACCTTTTTAACCAGCTGCCACTCACTTCCTCTCACTTCTCCTACTTCCCTTACATCGCTTCCAATTCTTCTCCTACACTTCCACTGTCACTCACCCACCCTCACTTCTGCTCAACACACTGCGGCTCCTCTCACTTACCCTCCGGTCACTTCTCCTACTTTCCTTTCCTCACTTCCGCTCTACTTATTTCGTCTTAATTCCCCTTCCTACATTATCCATCCATTCAATAATCCTACTTCCTTCTCCCACTTCCCCTTACTTCGTCAATCCTTACTCATCTACTTCCCTTACTTTAAATTCCACTGTACATACCCTCCCTAGTTTTCTCCTTACTTACCCCTCACTTTCCTTACTTTTCCTTCATCACTTCCCCTCCGCTAATTCTCCCTCCACTCACCTTTTACTATGTTCTCTCTCCACACTTGCAATCCCCGCACATCTTCTACTTAACTATCATCACTTCTCCTAGTTCCCTTCCATGACTGACCCTTTTTTCCTCTACTGCCTCTTTAGTCAATTATTCTTAATTTCCTTCCCCACACTTATTAGCTTCTCACATATCCAACTTTTATTTGTTATATTTTCCTTCATCGCCTCCATTCACTTTTCCTCTTTCCCCTACTATCTTTCCTCTCTCTTCCTCTCACTGCTCACGATTCTCGTACTTCATCTCAATAATCACCCACTACTTTCTCTGCTTTCCCTACTTTCCCTAACTTCTTCTCTCTTTATTCCTCTAGTTCCTCTACTCATACGAACCGAATTCCCCGCTTATTTTCCTCTCACGTCCCCTATTTCCTCCCCCAATCACTCTCCTTTTACTTTTTTCTGTGCATTCATGGTCCTCAAAATTCGTCCGAACACTTGATTTAACTATCTTCACTTTTTACAGCTGACAACTTCCGACCATATCTCACAAGTTTCCAGGGAAATAGTTATACGGACTACATAAATGCTGTCTTCGTCGACGTAAGTAATCTTCACGTGCATAAAAGAAGATAAGAATTATTACTCATAAAACTAAATGCAGACTTCGCAGACCAGAATGGTCTTAAAAACAAAAGAAATAGGGTGATTTTGCACGAAAACAGGAGAATAAAAAGAGAATAAGTTTTTTCATATAAAGTTAATGTAAGAACAATATTAAATTCTTTGAATTCCTTAAATTTCAATTCAAAATATATTGCATTTTTTACAAAATAGTTTAATTTTTGAACGAAGAAAAAATTTTACAGTGCAGTCGAATTTTTTTGAAAAACGTTGACTCTGAAATCCGAAAGGATGAATTTTCATCTGGAGATGTTGATTTTCCAACAGTTTTCTTCCATTAATTCCCCTTTCCTCTTTTTGTCTCACCCCTCCTATCACTTCTCCAATCCATCCCTTATCATCCCTACCTCTCCTACTTCCTCTTTCCTTGGTCATTTTCTCCTCACTTCTTCTACTTTCCCTCACTTTATTTTCCCTCTCATCCCCTACTTCTCCAAATCTTTCTCACATTTCCCTTCCCTAATTTCCAGTCACTAACCATCCCACCCCACTCTTCATTTCCCGTACTTCCCATTCCTTCCACTAATTCCTCTCTCTTTTTTCGTATAACCTTCCCTATGTCCTCTTTCACCAATTCTCCTCACTTCCTCTAGTGGCCCTCCCATCACTTCCGCCACTCCATTCCTCATGATCCCTACTCCTCCTACTTCTTCTTTTCTTTCAAATTTTCCTCTCATTTCTCCTACTTCCCCTTCCTTTATTTCCCCTCTCATTCTCTACTTTCGCTACCCTTATTTCCCCTCACTTTCCCTTTCCTAATTTCATCTCACCACCCTTCTTACCACACTCCTTCTTTCTCCAGATTCTAATTTCTTCAATTAATTCTTCTTTTTTATTTTCGTTTCACCTTCTCTACTTCCCCTCCCATCATTGCCCCTCACTTTTCCTGCTTCGATAAAAGTATAGCAGAATTTATAACCAAATGGGATGAATTTTCAACCCAAAATATAATAGCAGACTTTCCAACCAAAAATAGTTATTTTTCATGCCACATGCATGATTTCAGCCCTTTTCGACGCCAATAAATAGGAGCTAAAGCTCTACTTTTCACTCCCTAGGGACTGAAAAGTGACGTCAGAGGTGAATAATAAAAATGATACAACTAGGGGCTCGCATTTACGATTATCAGTCTACTCACCGAAGAAACTGTGAGGAAATTTGTGTTGCTGTTAACAGAATTTTCCGGTTATTTATGGGAAGTTACCATATACGACTGATTAAATTAACGTAAATTAACCAAAAGTTTCATCAATTTCCGGGCATGTATGGTAATTTTCAAAAATGAAATTTTTGTAAATTGTAAGTTACCATATTTAAATGTAAACTTACCATAAATTACCGAAAATTTCCATACATTTCCAGAAGTTTTTTGAAATTAAAAAAAATTAATTTTTGGTAATTTATGGTAATTTATCATATTCACTTGTAAAATTGCTATTAACTATTGCATATTTCCGCAAATATATTGACATTTTCAAATTAAATTTTGGGCAATTTTTGGTAAGTTACCATACATAACTTCTAAAATTACCGGGAAATACTAAAAATGTTCGTCAATTTTTACAGTCTCATCAGAGAAGGTATTAGGTTTTTGTCACCAT
>JAWWLR010000149.1:2373898-2386004 GCA_035041075.1 Acraspis erinacei | reverse complement strand
CAGAAATACACGCCATTTTAAGTCTGATATTTATGGTAGGAGTCATTTTAAAGGAATCTGTATTATCATCAGAGATAATTACCATCAATCAGTGTGGATATCATTCCACAATCCTTGAAGATATAAATAAAGACTATTGATCAAGTTAATTCTTCAAATAACAAAAAATTCTTAACGTCATTTCAGACTAGATGGAAAATAAGACTTTAAATTTCAAAATTAAGTTTATTCGAAAAAAGATCTTCTCTCTTCGCTCCACTGGGAATCGAATGACAGAACCAACGATTGCCGTTTGGGTGATTTTCCTTTAAGCTATTAAAGAGAAAATCTATCTTTCTTAGTTCAAAATCCAACTATTTGTTCATACAATTTTTTTAAATTGTTAATTCTTTTATTTCATTTAAAATTGCCGCATTTTGTTGATAATTTGTCCTTCTTGCTAAAATATAATTTTCTTCATTAAAAAATTATCTTTTTGGTTGAAAATTCAACTATTTGTTTTGATCTAGAAATCTTTTGTTGCAATTTTTTTAAGATTCAATATTTTAATTGAAAATTCGTCTTTTTTGGTAGAAAATTCAACTATTTGGTTCAATTTCAACGAATTTGACAGGAAATTCAAATACTAGTTTACAGATTAAACTATCAAGTTAACTCTTCAAATAACAGAAAATACTGAACGTCCTTTCAGACTAGATGGAAAATAAATTTATTTATTTAATTTATTTATTCACTTTTTTCTATAAAAACTTACCTACTTCATGTTTGGTAGAAAATCTATCTTTCTTAGTTTAAAATCTATCTACTTGGTTAAAAAAAATTTTAATTCCAAATTCGTCTATTTGAATGAAAATTTCTGTATTTTGTTGATAATTTATCCTTCTTGGTAAAAACTAATCTTCTTGGTTAAATAATGATATTTTTGCCTGAAAATTCAACTATTTGTTTGGATGACGAAATCTTTTGTTGAAATTTTTTTTAAGATTCAACATTCTAATCGATAATTCTTCTTTTTTGGTAGAAAAATAATCTTCTTGATTAAAAAATTATATTTTTGGTTGAAAATTAAAATACTTGCCTAGATGACGAAATCTTTTATTGACAATTTTTTTAAGATTAACATTTTTTATTAAAAATTCGTCTTTTGAGGTAGAAAATATATCTTTTTGGTTAAAAAATTCTGTTTTTGCCTGAGAATTCAACTGTTTGCTTGAATGTTGAAATCTTTTGCTACATTTTTTTTGTTTGAAGATTCCAAATTTTATTGTTTGGTTGTAAATAACTTTCTTATTAAAAATTCATATTTTCGGATTGAAAATTTAATTGCATTGGCTTTCAAATTTTAAAAAATATGTTGAAAATTCGTCTTTTAGAATAATAATCTTTAAAAAATTCGAGTATTTGGTTAAAAATTATTTTTTTTAAATTTGAAATTCAACCACTTGATTGAAGATTTCTATGTTTGATTGATATTTGTCCTTTTTTAAAAGAATTATTCTTCTTGTTTAAAAATAGTCTTTTTGGTTAAAAATTATTTTTTTTTATTTTAGGATTCAATTTTTTTATTGCAAGAAAAATACATCTCTTTATTGATTAGAGATTCATAATTATAGTTAAAAATTTAATTGTTTGGTTGAAAATTTAACTTTTTTGTAGAAAACTCGTCTTTTTGATCTGAAACAATTTGATAGAAAAGTAAAATATTTAGTTCAACAAAAAAAGAAAATATTTTACAAAGTACTTCAACTTTCAACCAAGTAGTTGAATCTTTAACCCAAAAATATGAACTTTAAACCAAAAATACTGAGCGTTATTTCAGACTAAATAAAATAAATAAATTTATTTTTTTATTTTATTTATTTTCCATCTAGTCTGAAACGACGTTAAGTATTTACTGTTACTTGAAGAGTGGACTTGATCGATAATGTTGATTTCTATTTTAAAGGATTGTGAAATAATATCTACACTGATGGATGGTAACTATCTCTGATGATAATACAGATTCCTTTAAAATTACTCCTATCATAAATGTACACGAATAAATGTAACACGATTTTTCTTCAAAACAGTTGAATTTTTAACCAAAAAATATGATTTTCAAACAAAAAAGTAATTTATAACCAAAATTTGAATTTTGAACTTAAATGATAAATCTTTAACCAACAAAAAATTTATTGTTCTCACAAATTATAAGATAAATTCTCAATGAAATATTAAATAATTTATAATTGAATGGAAAACGATTTTATTTACAAATCGTAGTTAAATTCAACAAAAAAAGACGAATGGTCAATAAAATAATTGAATCCTCAACCAAAAAATTATTTTTTACCAAAGAGTTGCAATTTAACCAAAAAGATGATTTTTTAAATAAGAAGATTAATTTTTTACTAAAAAGGACATATATCAACAAAATACAGAAGTCTTCAATTAAGGGATTGAATTTCCAATTTGTTATAAATAAATTTTTAACCAAATAGTTGAATCTTTTAAAGATTAATATTCTAAAAGACGATTTTTCATCAAAACAGTTGAATTTTAATTCAGAAAATACTATTGAAAAAAGTTCATTTTCCAACAAATAGTTTGGTTTTTAAATAAATAGTTTAATTTGTCAGTAAATAGATTAATTTTCTACCAAATTGTTTCAAGCCAGAGATAAATTTTCTACAAAACAGTTAAATTTTCTATCGGAAAATATGAACTTCGAACAAAAAAGTTATATACAACCAAGCACTAAAAAAATTTAGCAAACGATTTCAACATTCAACGAAATAGTTGAATTTTTAACCATAAGTATAATTTTTTAATCTAGAAGATTAATTTTCTACCAAAAAGAGGAATGTTCAATTAAAATGTTGAATCTGAAAAAAAATTGTCAACAAACTTCGACATCTAACCAAATAGTTAAATTTTCAATGAAAAAGATAATTTTTTACCAAAAAGATTAGTTTTTACTAAGAAGGACAAATTATCAACAAAGTAAAGAAATTTTTAATCAAATGGATGAATTTTCAATTTAAAAAAAATTTATAACGGAATAGTAATAATTAAAAATATATGTTATCTACCAAAAATATAGTAGTTAAGTTTTTAGTCCAAAAATAATAATAAATTAAATTAAGTTATTTATTTTCCATCTAGTCTGAAATGAAGTTCAGTATTTTCTGTTCTTTTTTTTCTTTCTGTTCTTGATGGATTGAGTTAATAAATATTTTCACGAATCGTGGAATGATATCCACACTGATTGATGGTAACTGTCTCTGATGATAATACAAGTTCCTTTAAAATTATTCGTACCATAAATGTAAGACTTGGCTGGAGATAGTGTGGATTTCTGTAAAAATATTAATCTTTTGATCTCTCTAATAGCTTACCGGAAAAGCACCCGACCGGAAATCGAAATTTTTGTGGTTCGATTCCCAGTGGAGCGAAGAGATCTTTTTGAGAACAAATGTAATTTTTAGATTTAACGAATTTATTTCACATTTAGTCTGAAATGATGTTCAGTATGTTCTGTTATCTAAAGATTTCACTATTTATTTTCTATCTAGTCTGAAATGACGTCAAGTATTTTCTGTTATTTGAAGAGTTAACTATTTATTTTCTATTTAGTCAGCAATGACGTTAGATATTCTTTATTATTTGAGGAGTTAAATATTTATTTTCTATCTAGTCTAAAAAGACGTTAAGTATTTTCTGTTATTTGAAGAGTTGATTTGTTTGATAATGTTGATTTCTATTTTCACGGATTTTGGAATAATACCTATACTCATTGATGGCAACGATGTCTGATGATAACACAGATTCCTTTCAAATTACTCTTATTATAATTGTAGAACCACCATAAAATGTTCCCATTGCAATCTGAAAAAATTTTTTTCCCTTTTTTCGCCCTAAAAAAGAAAAGAAAAGAATTTGTTTTTCCTCTGGAGAAAAATAAAAAAGAGGAAAGAAAAATTAAAAGGCAACCAACAAAATCCCCTTGCTTCTCTTTTTTACTTCTTTCATCTTTTTTGTTTTTATTACTATCAAATCACAAAAAAAACATTTGTGATTATTTTTTACAAATATTTTTACTTTTGTCCAATGGAAGAACGAATTTTCTTTCCTTTTTTAGGGTGGTGGTTTTTAAAATTTGGTCGACAGATCCTTGGTTTTATTTTCGAGAATTCTTCACATTAACTTCTTTATTGGACGTTGAAAAGGATTTTTAATTTTATCTTAATCTCATTTAAATTTCTTCAGCCTTAACGGAGGAGCACCCGACCGGCAATCGAAAGTTTTGTAGTTAGATAGAAAAAAGTTTAGTTTCTCATTTAATAAATTAGTTTTCCACCTAGTCTGAAATTACATTAAGTATTTTTTTGTTTTTTGAAGAGTTAACTTGATCGATAGTGTTGATTTCTATTTTCGCGGATTATAGAATGATATCTACACTGATTGATGGTAACTATCTCTGATGATAATACAGATTCCTTGAAAATTACTCATCCTCCAATAAACCTGTTACTAGATTTCTAGTACTTGATCATTTTTCTTTTGTTTCAGACGGAATACAAGTACTGTTACGATCTGGTTTTACACTACGTGCTGCACTATCTGAACAAGGAAATGAACGAGAAAAAGTGAGAAAGCGAGTTGAGGGACGAGCTGTGGTTCATCGATTTTGGCCGTGGGGCAGCCTTGCCTCTGACACCAGAGGAAGCCCCTGCCGATGGGGAGGCGGTGATCCCCTGCGCTCAAGGTCGCATCGTTGTTGAATCAGCAAGGCCGGCACAGCCGCATTTTGCAACATGTTCAACATACCGCAGACACATGATACATTCGAATGGAACAGCACTTGCCGGAGGAATATCCTTGCCTGGAGATCAGGGAAGGGGTGCCATCTCCAAGAAGGCGGTACCGCAAAGTCCAGCATCAAGGCCTGATGACCTAGGCGTTACGCCTTGGTACTTTGATGACTATTCAATGGACGTGCCGCCCGGACCCGGCGATCCAAGCTCGTACCCCTCGCATTATAACAACGGGAGAGAAAACATCAGGCCGGAACTCGCTTCAACCAGAAACAGCAGTATGGAAAACGATCAATCCAGACCATCATCGACCTTGCCCAGGAAAGCTTGTATGGACATCAGGGACGCCATCGCTCTTTTGGACGAGACTTGTCCCAACCCAGAAGCCAGTCCTTCCCTCACGCCTCGAACTCCCAGAACACCCTTGACACCTTACCCCAGAAATAAACGCGCCCGATCAAAGAGCAGCGACAACTCATCAAACTACAGCAACGAACGCCTAAGTGAGAAGTCTGTCGATAACCCTAAATCTCACGAGAAAGAGAAAAAGAGACCCTTCCTCAGAAAGATCGGAATTTCCAAAACGGAGGATCGACCTTTTCTGTATAAATTTACACCAAAAATCATGGGTAAGCCCTACTTGGAAAAAATCGGTCCTAGCAGAGCAGTCGAAAAACCCTTTTTGGATGAGATCGGTTCCTCCAAGACCTTGGACAAGTTCATATTTGATACACCCAAGATAGAGCGCAAGAAGGAACAATTGGTTCCGATATTCTCAACATGTCTGGAGAAACAAAAAGAGCTTGCAATGTCACGAGGAGGGACCAAGAGCTTCCCTGAAAGAAGGCGCTCAGGCAAAGCTTACTTGTCCAAGATGTATTCTTTCGAAACCGAAGATCTTGATGTATCCACTCCTTTAAAGAATCATCGCGATCCTGTTCGTGTAGCATCTTTAAACGATGTTCTAGATGCAGGACCCAGCAGTATGCCTCACATCAAAATTGCTTGTAGTCAAAGTAACTCGAAGCTGAAACCTATATTTACCAGCGCAGTGGAACTCGTCAAGTGCAGAGTGACAACAAGTGAGGAGATTGTTTCATCCACCACGTGCCTAAGTTCTCCTGCAGAAGCCACGGGCTGGGAGTACTCACCCAGGCGGAAGCACTGGGCCAAGATGATCTCATCGACACCGAAGATGATGGTTCGAAGGAGACCAGATGGTCCGGATTCCAAAGACGGGATTCGAAGTGATGATAGTACACCCAACTCCCCGACCAAGAGGACTATTTCCTCAGTTTCTCCTGAACTCCGAATCTACAAACCGGCCGAAGTTGCGTTTATTAAAAACCTGGAAGTCTCGCCTTCGAAGACGAGACGCCAAGGATCAGAGGACATACTGGACAAAAAGAATAACACACATGCCCAGATTGAGAGGTGGGGTATATCCTCAGACAACCTCAACATTTCTAGAGAAACTGTCGCGTCATACGAACCTTCTTCCTCTTCTCTAGGACCTCAAAGTGAACCCAACTCTCTGGAATCTTCTAAGCTAGCCGAGAGTTTAGGCAAAGAGACTTTCAAGCAGCTGCAAGAGAAATTCAAGGTGCAAGGTGTGCCAGATGAGACTTATGCTGCCTTTAAACAGCGAACTAAAGGTCAATTCCCAACGGCGGTCGGACTTCGTAGAGTTATCGCCAGGGAGAAGATGATTTCGCCTACTTACGACATCAGCAACTCTCTCAAATCTGAGAAGAGGAGAAGTGAATCTCCAAAAAAGACTTTGGTGTCTGAGAGGTCTAAGTTGTCTGAAGCTTCTGGGGCATCCGAAGAAGAAGCTGAGCCCCCTCCTGCAGATAATTTAAGGCTACGTGTTCGGAGAGGAACGGTGAGATCAGTATTGAGGAAACAGGAGGGAGTGGATCATCTAAGTGATCAGGAATCCGATACCAATGCTTCCTTAAAACGCTCAAAGGGAAAGATCCTCCATGAACCTTCTCAGGAGACTATGGACCTTCTGACTGAGTTGCGCAAGGTCAAAAGTCTCTTGAAGACTCCATCCATGGAAAAGGATTTCGATCTAGAGAAACTGAAAGACGTGACTAAGTTGCCGAAGAAGGTTTTACTAACTGATAAGGAATTCTGTCTCTCTTTCGAGAGAGAAAACAGTATTCGTAGACCTTCAAAAGTAAATACAGTTGCAGTTCCTGTTGATCAGTTAGAACCAAAAACCGAAACCGAAGATATTAAGGAAGAGAATCAAAAACCAGTGGCTGCTCTTTTTGAGAAAAGGTGTATGTCTCTCGAATTTGTTGACGATGAGCGGCCTCAAAAGCCGGAACCCAGGGCGATTTCTCTAGCTTCAGGTAGAGTTCTTCTTTCCGAAACGGGAGAGGTTCTCGACTTCTCTGAACTGGCGTTGAATGGCGACTCGAAAAGCATCTATTCCGATGTCTTCAACGCTCCTGACGAGCTAGAGGAAAAGGTGAACAACATCAGCGTTTTGGAACCGGAGCCTAAACCAAAGCCCAATAATTGTCTCGAGGTGGATGCTGGGACCACTCTCGACCCGAAAGGAAGTCCAAAGAAGAAGTTCCAACCTCAGGGGCGAACGAGTGATGCCTATGAGATTATATCTCCCAGGACAACACCCTTTAGAATGAAAAAACGTTTGGGGCGGATTTCTGTAGAAGATACGATGAAGCAGGAGAGTTTTACTTTGAACAAAGCAGACTGCAAGTCGGTCATCGTACAGAAGAAAACCAAGTGCTTCCCCTTATAACGCAGCGCACAAGGCGAAGGTTAAGTTACCGCAGCTTTCAAATCGTTTGTTCCGAATTATTGACTCGATCTATTGACTGATTGTCTTACAAACTTTGAGAAGACCAACTGATCCGGTCATTTACCGGGACAAGCTTTCGGACCACTTTTCTATTTAACTAGAGTAAAGGAAGTCGAAAGATTTCGGCATATGTTTCTAAAATAATCTATGAGTCGAGTTTCACCCTTACCAGCTCCATGCCAGTTGTATGGAGGCCTGTGGAAAATATTTGTCTTGAGAGTTGACGGTCGCCGTGTGGGCTGCCACACGGCGACTAGACCAACTGCATAGGACATTTGATTCGCCCAAACTGGGTCAGAGGAAAAATTCATTCGCCCAAATAGGTTTATCGGAACATCATAAAATATTCTTTATTATTCAGTAAAAATTGTTTGTTTATATCGATGAGCAGACAAAATATTGATGAAAGAATGTTGAAACTGTTCGATATACGGAACTTTTCTCGATTCATAAGATTTAAAATAGTTTTTCAAGCAAAATACGTGGCACAAATCCTCACATTCGCCCAAATTGCGACATTTACCTTAATTAAGATTATTATGAATTTTCCCGTGAATAATGACGTCGCTTTATATAGTCAATCGATGCTTTTGACGAAAAATTCCTCGAGCGGGCTTAATATTCAACTTCAATTATAAAAAAGAAACATTTATTATTCAATGCAAAATTTATCCTTTTCATTTTCTCATTCCCTTGCATTAATTATTCGGAATTTGTTAACTTCGCATAAAGAGATGTTTTCTTTTGTACTTTATCATATGAATGGTCAGAGCTAAAGCTATAATCTTTTTTTCAGGGTTATATGCATTAAAAATGAAGATAATTGCAAAGTAAGGCAAATATCCCAGTAATCGTGACCGTAAGATACATCAAGGACAATTTCGATGTACGAGTCATCGTGATTTTTGTCTTAGTATTCGTGAAATATGTTCAATTGTTTTTAAAATATTTTTTGCAGTTTGAAAGTAAAAAGTAGGTCAGTGCAAAATTTTGTTTCGGCAACTTTATCCTAGTCTTCATAAAATTCGACTAAGGGCCGGTTCCACCAACTTCGATTAAATCATTGGTTATCTGACAGCGGGTTAAATTTGACGCCATAGCTGAGCTTCGATTATCCTGTTGCACGTTCCACCACATTTTTGGAAGGCGCGGTTAGCTAATCAGATAGTCCTTTTCAAGTAACTCATATTTTACTTTAAATCATTCGCGTGATTGGCTACCCGTCGGTCGATTAAAAAGCAAAGCAATATGGCCGTGCGCGCAAAATCTAGGTACGGTTCACGCCACGAGTCACGATCGTGTCCACACTAACTAAAAAAGTTAATTTTTATGTATGTTTTATTCATGTTATATTTCTGCTTCATTCGTGTTGTATTCACGTGATCTGCGATCTGTCATGAGACGACCTTTAGAACTTCTTCTAAAATCTCCATATTCCACAAAGACACTGCACTTTGTAGGCTAAAGAACGATTAAGTCGTCCTAAACGATCAATCTTGGCCGGTTAGATTTAACAGAGGTTAACGTGATTTAAGCGGCTATTAAAAAGTGGTGAAACGCGTAACTAGCTTTAACAGAGGATTAACTCTTTAAAGGAGGTTGGTGGTTGGTGGAACCGGCCGGAAGTGCCACAGGCCCGGCGAAACGTAGGTTATCTGTCTTTCTCGCTCCTTAAGAGGCGTGAATGTAAAGGAATAAGAGTAAGCGAGACCTCGAATTTGGAAAACAAATGACGGTTTTCCACATTCGAGTGTCTCGCTTACTCTAATTCCAGTACATACGCGCTTCTTAGGGAGCGAGAAAGACAGATAACCTACGTTCCACCGGGCCTGAAGTATCACGATTACACGAACAACTGTATGTTTCCGATGTCCCAATAATCGTAATTGATGTTTCCAGGACGCAAAGGTACTAAATGCAGATTTAACATCGTTTTATGGAAGAAAACTATTTTTTATTACGGAAAAATGACTTCCGTCCCAACTAAGTAATTTTTACAGACACTAAGCGCTTGAGCAAAGAGGTACCTTTCCTATCCCGTACCTTGAGCAGTTTTTCTTTTATTGTAAAAAATCGCGCACGGCTGTAAAAATAAATTTTAGTATAAATTCGTATTTTTGTATCAAATTAATTTGGTTTATGGATTGAGAACCACCTAAGGTTTCCACAAGATATATTATCATTGTTTTTTAATGAATAAAAATAGAAATATAGGGGAGACTTGTTAATTTTTCGAAAAATATATTTTTCTGCGGCACTACATCCCCAAACACATGATATAAGTACGTTTATCCTGCAGGGAAATGGGTCCTTAACAATTTTTTATAATACGGTTCTTGATGATAACACGAAAAATGCGTGTTTTATTCTTTTTCCCAAATTCAATCTTTTTAACATTTAGCCCCACGGTGGGGTGAAATGTTAAATTGGTTGGGCTATATGTTAAAACGTGTTTCTAGCCTACTAAAACTACTTTTTGGACCCTTTTATGAAGTGGATAAGTTAAAGGATATAGAAACGATCAATTTGACAATATCTTTTAGAAGTCATGTGACAAATACCGCATTTTTTGAGCGCACTGAGCACCGACGACTCCTCCACTTGTACTGCATGAACCACTTGAGTAAGTTTATCAGAATGGATTGGCGCACTTTTGCGCTTATAATCACGGACCATTTCCTATTCAAAAATAATGGAAACTGATTATAAAGAAAGTTTTTTTTTAACACGCAAACCGACCGAAACTCACCAAAAAAGGGACAAACAAACATAAAACATTTAACATTTAGCCCCACGGTATTTTTTCGCTTCGAAAACAACCGCACAAAGAACGTCTACACATATACAGAAAACAGTGTCAGATTCGTATTCACCGTACCCAAGTATATCCAAAAAAGTGCTCAAAAGTTGAAACTTTCGGCAGCGTAACAATTTACGAATCCATGGTCAAAACACAGTACAATTTATGTACATGTCAACGATGAGCTGAATGTCACATAACTGCATAACCAACATTATAACTCTCTCAAGTCTCCCTAAATAAAAAATTTAATTTTTGGACAAACGAAACAAGCTATTAAAATTAATAGTCAAAAGTTACTAAGTCAAAATAGAGCTAAAAATGTGTTATGAATAATTTTTGGATAGGGCTAGTAGTTTTTGTTATAATTAAGGTGCCCGAAACAGAAAGGGCACATAAACTCATTTCGCCGCTTAGTATTGTCCAGCAAGGACGAACATAGCCACAATACTTAGACAATACTTAGCCGGTGGAATGAGTTTAGAAGCCCTTTCTGTTTCGAGCCACTCAATTGTAGAAAACAACATTAACAACAAGAAATAAAATTTTTGGAAAAACGACACAAATTGCAGTTAAATGCTAATTAACATAAACTTAATTTTGTTGTATAGGATGTGCAGTTTTTTATAATATAAAAACAATATAATGAAAACACACCTGTTTCACTATCAGTGCATATAATGAATTTTTATTATTGTTATTATTTCAAAATTAAGCCGTTTCCCTTTCCGGGTAGGCGTGACTCACTCGGTAGGGAAGGGAGTTGTGTGGGGAAGGGGTTATAGAATTTTTAGATTGATCGAGAATTCTCGTGTTATTTATTTAAATAACACGTTCTTCCGCAACACTTCTCCGACCTAGGTTGCTCATCAATCTCTCTAGCAATCACCCTAAGTGAAGATCCTCACAAAGTCGTCGTGTGAGGTTCCCCACTTGTGTCAATCAGTATCCAAGATATTTTGTTTCAAATTTTTAGTTTTTAATTGTTAATTGAAAATCTGGTACTGAGGAGGATCCCTATCCGTGGTCGAAACGTTTTTCAGTTTTAACCTTTTAAGCAATGCATGATTTATAATTAAGTACATTGACAAGACCCTAATGCAAAAAAATTCTTCAGAACAATTTAAATAATTGGGTCAATTAAAACCGAAATTTTTCAAAAGATTAGTAAAAATGTCACTTAACAGTCATTCACTCTACTGACAATCTTTTTATTAACTATTTGCCACCATACTTTTCTGCCCAGGACTACTTTTCTAGCTTCTTTCACTTTCATGCATTTTTGCATGCAGAGTCTCGTGTTTCTATAGCTTCTTATGTCCCTTCCAACTAAGGTCGCATTCACACGTTCTAACCATTCTTTTCACGGTCTGCCTCTGGGCACGCTGTAATTAATACCAATAACCTTTTTACCTTCGTTCATGCGTCTATCTAACTCCTCATCTATCTTCCCGTCCATAGTAAATAAGCTACCCAGGTATAAAAATTTATTGACTTGTTCAATTTTATCATCATTTAATACAATGTTGCATATTGTTTTCTCATTCTTTCCTTCGAACACCATAGTTTTTTTATTTGCGTTCATTTTGAGACCCCTGTTCTTTATGCTTGCATTCATTTTCTTCAACATTCTTTGCAAGTCTTCGATTGACTCTGCTATAACAACCTTAT
>JAWWLR010000149.1:2352523-2363880 GCA_035041075.1 Acraspis erinacei | reverse complement strand
AAAAATCAGTTTAAAAATTTGTTTTTGAAAAATAGAAAGAGATTTTATTTTAGTCTCGTGAAAAATATTATTTTTCCAAGATTGGAAGCAATTATTCCTTTCGAATAGAGCTGCAAAGATGGGACTTTGAGAAGCTTGAGATTAAAGTATTATTTCAGTATTATACCATAAAAATTGAGTTTCCTCACGTTACATAATTTAAATAAAAAATTGAGACTTTTACATATTCTTCAAATTCTGCAAAGAAAATGAAAACAGCTAAAATTAAAACACAAAAAATAAATAATTGTCATTTTTTTTAAATGTGTCATTGTTATACTAATCGAGGCCCTAATTCCAGAAAAAGGCCACCAAAATTGTTTACATTTCTTCGCAGAATCGATCTCAATATTTGACGATCCGTACTACCGTAATTAGAACGTGGTATAGTGAAAAAAAAAAATTCGCATCACGTTGAACGTGTTGCGCTGGTATATTGTATAAGTATAATAATATAAATAATATATATTCGTGCACATGTGTAAGTGTGAGAATGTGTGCTGAGTATGTATTTTTGTGTAATATCCAAAAGCATCATCAAAAATTTCATGTAGATTAATTGAGAATTCATTTCTATTTTTTTTTTTTTGTGAATTATTGAAAGTGAGTTGGGCGCAAGGTCTCGTTCGGTTAATGTAAATACTACACATCTCTCATTCGAAATTCGCTTTGTTAGAGGGAATCGAGTATTTTTCACGAGGTCAAGTTGTTACATGTTCATTAACGTAAAAACTAAATAATACACGTAATACTATAAATAATTATATTTTTTTGATTGCAAATTTTGTTCGAAATATGTCGTACAAAAATAATAATTTTTTTTTCAAAGATGTTAGGATTAATATCTTGTTGAAATGTAATTTAAAGAGTTAGGTACATATTATGGATTAAAAATGAAAAGAATTTTAAGTGTGTTGATTTAAAGTAAAGTATATCTATATGTGAGTTAGAAGAAATAAAAAAAGTATGGTTACTTGTGAAAGAAATTAAGGATGTGAACCTGATCGACCTATATTGAACTAAGTTACATTTTGAATAAAAACAGTGTGATAAACTATCGAAGAAAAATTGGTGCGTTGTTGTAAATAATAAATAGGTTGTACGTTGTACCTGTTACCTTTATTTTATCACTCTTTTACCCCACATTCTATTAAGAGATTTTAAGTATAGATATAAACAATTTATAAAGCCTTATTCAAATAATTGTTTAATATTAAGTTTCAAAAATGGTTGAAACAATAATTAATCATTTATCATTTTGAACTGAAACTATTTGCAATTTAAAAAAATATATAGAACGATTTTTAATTGAAAAATTCCTAATTAAACAATTTTTAGATTAGATAAAATATAAAAGGGATTGAAATCGTATCATTTATTGAATTGTAAAATTCCCGAAATATAAAATTCCCGAATAATTAAATTCCTGAATTATAAAGTTCTCCATTTGGGAAATTCCCGAATAATTAAATCACTGAATTATAAAATTCCCAGATCGAAATTTCCAAATAATAAAATTCCGGAATAAAAAAATTTCAGAATAATATAAATTCTTAATAATAAAATTCTTGAATTGGAAAATTCCCGAATAATGAAATTCCTGAATTATAAAATTCCCAAATAATAAAATTCTCGAATAATTAAATTCCTGAATTATGAAATTCCTCAATTATAATATTCCTGAATTAAAAATTCCCAAATTATAAAATTCTCAATTTACAACATTCCTGAATTAAAAAATTCCCAAATAAGAAATTTCCGAAAAATAACATCCCCAATGCTGTAAAAGTTCCGAATTAAAAATTCGCAAATAATAAAAATCCTGAACTATAAAATTCCAGAATTGGGACATTCCTGAATTATAAAATTCCCGAAAACCAAAATTTCTTAATTATAAAATTCCCGAATAATAAAATCCCGAATTGAAAAAATTCCCGAATAATTAAATTCCTGAATTATAATATTCCTGAATTAAAAATTCTCCAGTTATAAAATTCCCAATTTAAAACATGCCTGAATTGGAAAATTCCGAAATAAAAAATTCCTGAATAAATTCCAAAATAATAAAATTCCCGAATTTGGAAATTCCTGAATAATAACATTCCCAAACAGCTTATAATATTACCAAATTGAACATTTTTGGAAAAGAAGGGACACCAAAAAATTCCAAAAAATAAAATTCCCGGCGCTGCACAATTTCCGAATTGAAAAATTCCAAAATAATAAAATTCCAGAATAATAAAATTTCAGAATAATATAAATTCGTAATAATAAAATTCTTGAATTGGAAAATTTCCGAATAATTAAATTCCAGAGTTATGAAATTCCCAACGCTGTAAAATTCCGGAATTGTAAAATTCTCGAATAATACAATTTGCGACTAATAAAATTACCGAATAATTAAATTCCTGAATTGTAAAATTCCTCAAATATAATATTCCTGAATTAAAAATTCCTAAATTATAAAATTCCCAATTTAAAACAGCCCTGAATTGGAAAATTCCCAAATAAGAAACTCCTGAATAAATTCCCAAATAATAAAATTCCCGAATTTGTAAATTCCTAAATAATAAAATTCCCGAACAGCTTATAATGTTACCAAATTTGAAAATTTTCGAAAAAGAAGGGCCGACAAAAAAATTTCAAAAAATAACATTCCCGACGCTGTATAATTTCCGAATTGGAAAATTCCAAAATAATAAAATTCCTGAACTATAAAATTCCAGAATTGGAACATTCCTGAATTATAACATTCCCGAAAACCAAAATTTCTTAATTATAAAATTCCCGAATAATAAAATTTCAGAATAATGTAATTTCTTAATAATAAAATTCTCGAATTGGAAAATTTCCGATAAATAGAATTTCTGAGTTTTGAAATTCCCCAATTGGAAAACTCCCAAATAATAAAATTCCCGAATTGGAAAATTCTCGAATAATATAGTTTCCGTGTGATTAAATTCCTGAGTTATAAAATTCCCAATCTGGAACACCAAAATTGTGGAATTGGAAAATTCCCCAATAATAAAATTTCTCGATAATATAATTTTCGAACAATAAAATTTTCAAATAATATAATTTCCGAAGAATAAAATTCCCGAAAAATTAAATTCCTGAGTTATAAAATTCCCAAATAATAAAATCCCGAACTGAAAAAATTCCCGAATAGTTAAATTCTTGAATAAAAAATTTGCAATTTAAAACATGCCTGAATTTAAAAATTCCGAAATAAAAAATTCCTGTATAAATTCCCAAATAATAACATTCCTGAACTATAAAATTCCAAAATTGGAAAGTTCCCGAATTATGAAATTCCTGAAAAGCAAAATTTCTTAATTATAAAATTCCCGAATAATATAATTTCTTAATAATAAAATTCTCGATTTTCAAAATTTTCTATTAATTAAATTTTAGAGTTATGAAATTCCCGAATTGGAAAGCTCCCAAATAATAAAATTCCCAAATTGGAAAATTATCGAAAAATATATTTTCCGAATGATTGAATTTCAGAATTATAAATTTCCCGAATAATAAAATTCCCAAACTGGAAAACTCCTAAATAAGAAAATTCTTTAAAAAATCCTTAAATATAAGATTCCCAAATAATAAAATTCCCTAATTTTGAAACTCCCAAAACATAAAATTCCCGAAAAGTGTATGATATTGATGAATTGTAAAATTCCCGAACAATAAGCGAAGCCTGAAAAATCCCGAAAAAATAGCATTTCATATCCTGTAAAATTCCCGAAATATTAAATTCGCAACACTGTAAAATTCCGGAAATGTAAAATTACCCAAAAATAAAATTCCCGAATAATATAATTTGCGAATAATAAAATTACCGAATAATATAATTTCCGAACAATAAAATTCATACATTATAAAATTCCTAAATAATAAAATCTCGAATTGAAAAAAGTTCCAAATAATTAAAATCCTGACTTGAAAAATTCCTGAATTAAAAATTTCACAAATTATAAAATCCCCAATTTAGAATATTCCTGAATTGAAAATTTCCCAAATAAAAAATTCCGGAATAAATTTTCAAACAATGAAATTCCCGAATTTGAAAATTCCTGAATAATACAAATCCCGAACAGCTTATAATATTAACAAATTGGTAAATTTTCGAAAAAGAAGAGATGACTCAAAAATCCCGAAAAATAACATTACCGAAGCTGTACAATTTCCAAATTGGAAAATTACAAACTAAAAAAATTCGGCAATAAATTCCCAAATAATAAAATTCCCCAATGGTTGCTAATATTACCAAGCTTTAAAAATTAAATTAAAATTTATAAAAATAAAAAATTCCAAAAAATAACATTTCCGACGCTGTACGATTTCCGAATTGGAAAATTCTAAAATAATAAAATTCCGGAACTATAAAATTCCAGAATTGGAACATTCCTGAAATATAAAATTCCCGAATAATAAAATTCCAAAAATGGAAAACTCCCGTATAATAAAATACCCGAATTGGAAAATTCCCCAATAATAAAATTTTCCAATAATATAATTTGCGAATAATCAAATTTTCAATTAATATAATTTCCGAAGAATAAAATTCCCGAATGATTAAATTCCTGAATTATAAAATTCCAAAATAAGAAAATCCCGAATTGAACAAATTTCCGAATAATTAAATTCCTGAATTATAATATTCCTGAATAAAAATTCCCAAATTATAAAATTCCCCATTTAAAACATGCCTGAATTGGAATTTTCCTATTAAAAAAATAAAAAAAAAATAAAAAAAAAATAAAATAAAAATAAAAAATCCATGAATAAATTGCCAAATAATAAAATTGCCGAAAAGCTTATAATATTACCGAACTGGAAAATTTTAGGAAAAGAATTGACCCCTCAGAAATTTTGAAAAATAACATTCCCAGCGCTGTAAAATTTCCGAATGGAAAAATTCCCTAATAATAAAATTCCCGAAAAATAATGGACGTGTGAAAAATCTTGAAAAATAGCATTCCACACGCTGTAAAATTCCCAAATATAGAATTTCAAACACTAAAATTCTCCAATTAGAAATTCACCAATAATAAAATTCCCGAATAATATAATTTGCGAATAATAAAATTACCGAATAATATAATTTCGGAAAAATAAAATTATAAAATTCTCAAATCATAAAATCCCTAATTGAAAATAATTCCTAACAATTAAATTCCTGAATTAAAAATTGCCAAATTATAAAATTCCCAATTCAGAACATTCCTGAATTGGAAAATTCCTAAATAAATAATTCCCGAATAAATTCCCAAACAATATAATTCCCGAATTTAGAAATTCCTAATTAATATAAATCCCGAACAGCTTATAATATTACCAAATTATAAAATTTTCGAACAAGAAGGGACGACTAAAAAATCCCGAAAAATAATATTCCCGCAGCTGTAAAATTTCTGATTTGAAAAATTCCCAAATAATAAAATTCCTGGATGATAAAATTCCATAATTGAAACATTCCTGAATTATAAAATTCCCAAGTAACAACATTTCTTAATTATAAGATTTCCTTAATTATAAAATTATTATTTTAATTATTTATAATTATTGGAAAATTTCCCAAAAGCATAATTTCCTTATAATAAAATTCCCGAATAATATAATTTATGAAAATAAAATTCGCTAATAATGAAATTCCTGAATTATAAAATGCTCAATGAATAAAATTCCCGAATTGGAAAATTTACGAATAATTAAATTCCTGAATTCTAATATTCCTGAATTAAAAATTTCCAAATAAGAAAATACCTGAATAAAAAAATTCGTGAAGGGACCACTCAACAATCCCGAAAAATAAAATTTCTGGCGCTACAAAATTCCCGAATTGGAAAATACCTAAATAATCAAATTCCCGAATTGGAAAATTCCTGGATTATAACATTCTCGGAAAATAAAATACCTTAATTATAAAATTCCTGAGTTATAAAATCCCCAAATAATAAAATTATCGAACAATAAAAAAAGAAAATAATCAAATTCTTTGGCAAAAAAAGTATTTTTAATATTTAAATATATTTTTTCAATTATTTTATTCTAAATTCAAACAATAATGTTAGAAACTTTAAACACTAAAATTTCAATTTTAATACCAATTTTAATACAAATGTTTTAACACTGTATTTTTAATAATTAAATCACAGATATAAAAAAATTAATTGTTTCAATTCGGTAATTTTATTATTTGGGAATTTAATGTTCGGAAATTCTCCAATTCGGTTATTTTAGAATTTGGGAATTATTCGAGAATTTTCCAGTTCGGGAATTTTATTATTTGCACAATTTTATGTGGAAAATGGGTTAATTGAAAATTTAAATAGTTCAAAATTGAACGATTTGAATCCGAAAATTTCTGAATTTGAATGATTTTCAAATCGAAGCGATTAAAATTTGATACTTTGAAATTGAAAACTAATGTAGATTATTATTTGTTTTTAAAATTTTTCAATATTATACGATTAATTTTTTTGAATCAACTGAAAAGCGGATAATTTAAAAATATTGAATTTAAACATTTTTAATTAAAAAAGAAGAATACGAAACGTGATTAAATATATATATATATATTTCAAAGTGATTGGATGTATTTTTTTCTAAAAAAATGTAATTTGTGTGAGAAAAATCACTTTCTTTGACTTTTTCACAGTTCAAAATTGAAGAAAGTTAGTTATTGTGATTCTTTAGAGTTCAATTATTCTAATAGATGAGCTTCCTCAAATTTTATCTTAAAATTTTTATCTTAAATTTTATCTTAAATTTATTTTTATCTTCAAATTGAATAAATTAATTGGAAGATTATTATTTATTAATTTTTATCATAAATTCCTGTATTATTCACATATCAGTTTGAAATTTATCCAATTCCTACCTTACCGACATTTTTGACTGTACCAATTCTGCACGAAATAATTTATCGACTGGAAAATTTGGGAAAATGAAGAAAAAGTACTAGATTTTGTGTACTAATAAAGTTGAACAATTACAAACAAAAGTTTTTGGAAATATTTTTTATTTTTGTAATACTGCAGAAATAAATTTTTTCATAAATGTTCCTTAATACTTTCTCTTTATTTTTCCGAAATTTTAGCTTAATATCTCATTTCCTGTAGAATTATAGACTGATCAAAAAATAATATCGGTAAAGTAGAAATCATAAGAGTTTCATAGCCCTTCAGGTTATGTGACACTTATTTGATTCCTACTTTACCGACAATTTTTTTTATCATACCAGTTCTACGCGGGAGGAAATATCAAACTAAAAGTTTTCGAAAATAAATAGAAGGAACTAATGAACGCTCATCTGCTAAACATTTTTTTCAATTACCAAAAAAATCTTTGGAAAATTTAAAAAAAAAATTTTTGAAATTATAAAAAAATTTTCGTACATAAACATTCCTTAGTCACTTTTCTTTCTTTTTCCAAACTTTTAGTTTGATATCTCATCTAGTGTTGAATTGGTATGATCAACAATAAATGTCGGTACAGTAGGAATCGGAGAACTGTCATATACCCTTAAATTTTAATCTAAAATTATTGAATTTAAAACTGACATCTAGTAGATTAAAAAAATTCTTCTCTACTGGCTGTCAGTAAGTCGTTGTGAAAATAAGATTGATAAAATTGATTTTTTTACCACTCGAGAGGATTATTTTAATTCCGAAATTTTCCGCTAGATGGCAGGTCATCACTGTGATCACCAAATAAAATTGTCGTAGCATTTTATTAACTATTCTGATGAAATTTGCCTCCTATAATGCGTATACTAATGGAATATTTGTTATCGACTAGACTATTTAAATAAATAAATATATAAAAATATTCCTATCAACTTTAATAACTATTATTATACTAAAAACTGAAATTAAATCATTTTAAATTTTCAAATAAAATTAAAATTTTATTATTTATAATTAAAATCGTTTAAAATTGAATGAATAAAAATTGAAAACTTTTGAATTTAAATAATTTTCAATTTGAAGCGGTTAAATTAAAAAATTAAAAATTGAAATCTGAATTCAATGTTTCGGAATTAAAGCTTTTTAAATACTAGAATTTTACATTGGTATTAAATTCAAAAATTATAATTTATAATTAAAATTTATTATAAAAATTTGTCTACGATCGAAAAATAAATTAATCGTCTTTTTCAACGAACGAAATGAAATTTTTTCATATTCATTGACTATTAATAAATTTCAATTTAAAATCAAATTTAAATTTAAATGCACAAAAAAAATTAATTAAATTAAATTTGAATTTAAATTAAATTGAATGTATTTAGATTTTCAAATGGCACAAGCTGATATTGCTTTTTTGGTGTGACCAAAGATGTCTCCTGAAAAGTTGGCCTTCCCAGCTCCCATAATTGATTTAACCTTCTACATTTACACAACTACCGGCTGGTATACACATGGCGTTTAAAGGGTGTAGTAGGGGCGAAAATTAATTATGTTTGTATAATTTTGAAATGAAAAAAAACAGCTTGCATTGCCTCGCCTTAGTACAATAGCCCAATATGTACTCTAATTTTTATTTTTTTTTATAAAAAGTGTGATAAAACACGACACGCACCGGCACTAAAAATAGAAGCGTACCTAATATATTTTTCTCATCATAAAAATAAAACAGTATTTAAGACACAAATTTAAATTTTTCAAATTTATTCATTTATTTGAAACAACAAAATTTCTTAAAGTAATTAAATTTTTAATATAATAGTTGAATGTAAAAAAATAAAATAATAAATAAATAATTAATTAAACAATTATTTCCAACCAAAATTTGTACTAGTTTAAATGTTAGTCGAAACATATGAAATTTAAACAACAAAAAAAGGATTTTAAAACCAAAAAGAAAAATTTTCAACGAATAAGGGTTATTATTTATATGAATTGTTGAACCTTCAAGCCAAAAGACCAAAAAAAGCCAAACCAAAAACATTGTTTTTTTACTAAAAAAGTAGAATCTTCAACTAACAAATATAAATCTTTAAAAAATCGAATTAAGATTATCATACGAAAAATTATTTTTTTAAATTATTTTTAATTAAATTTTTTTTTTTATTTTTAGTTTTTTTTAATTCTAATTAAAAAAGATTCTTTTTTAGCAAACTATTTGAAATTTCAACCACAGAGATGAAGTTTTAATTAAAAATATAAATCATCAACAAAAAAATGATTTCTTAACAAAGTGATTCAACCAAATATTTCAAACAAAATAGTTGCGTACGCAAGCAAAAAAGAAGAAATTTCAACCAAAAAGTTGCATTTATATTTCAAAAAATGAAATTTCTGCTTAAACAGATGAATTTTTAAATGAAAAGGATAAGTTTTGAAAAAATTGTTGAATTATCTGTTTAAAAAATAAATAAAATTCGACGAAAAAAATTGAATTTTCAATCCAAAATGACAAATTTTCAACGAAAAAGTATGTCTTTTTAAAAAGATTGTTGAATTATTGAAAAAGATTAAATTTCTGTTAAAACAGATGAATTTATTTTTTTATTTAAACTGTCAAATAAATAGTTGAATTTTCATCAAAAAAAAATCTAGTTGACTTTTCTAGATCAAAATATTAATTTTTAACAACATTCTACGAATTTTATCGAAAAAATATGAAATTTGTACTAAAACAGATGAATTTTTAATAAAAACCCACCAATTTTTTTAAGTTGGACTTTCATCTAACACAAATTTCAGTTATTTTTTTAACACCAGAATTAAAATTATTTTTAAATTAAAATTAATTAAATTAATGATCAAACTTAATCACATTTTTTAATTTAAATTTAAATTATTATTTAAATGTTAAACAAAAAGTAAATTTTCAACAAAATAATATGCTTTAATTAGTTGTTTTAAATAAATTAAATAAATAATAAATAAAATAAATTAAATAGATGGTTTAATTTTCAACCAAAATTTGCATTTTTTTCAAGAAAGATAAAATTTCTTTTAAAGCAGATGAATTTTTAATTTAAAAGAAAAACAACAAATTTCAAACAAAAGACAGAAAAAGATTTCAGTTCACTTTTAACGCCAAAATATTAAATTTAAGCAAAAAGTACATTTTCTACGAAATAATTAAATTTTCAACAAAACAGCAGAATTCTCAACCAAAAAAACTTTCTAACAAAATTGTTGAATTTTTAACCAAAGGGTTGCATTTTTTTTAAGTAGATGAAATTTCTTCTAAAAAAGATTCATTAAAAAAAATTCTTGCCAAAAATAAACAATTAAATTTTCATCAAAAGAAGATCACAATTCACTTTGCAGAACGAAAAAGAGAATTGTAAACTCTATCTTCAAGAAAAATTAAAATTCTGCTTAAAGCAGTTGAATTTTTAAATAAAAAATACAAATAAAAAAAATATTTGTATTTTCATCCGAAAAGATTTCAATTGTCTGCTCAACACAGAAATAGGAATTTTAAACAAAAAATTAAATTTTCTTTGGAAATAGTTTAATTTCCAACAAAACTGTTGTATTTTTTAAAATGAAAGATGCTATATTTATAATGCAAAAGATGAAAAGATTTCTGTTGGCTTTTTAGCAACAAAATATGAATTTTAAGGAAATTTTCTACCAAAGGAGTTGAATTTTTAACCCAAGAAGACGCATTTTTAACAAAACAGTTGATTTCGCACTCAAAATTATGTCTTTTTAAAAAAAAATTTTAATTTTTTAACCAAATAATAAAATTCATAAATAAAAAGATAATCTGATATGTATTTTTGCCGACAGAAAATTGCCGAATTATAAGATATCCGAATATTCAAATTCTTGAATAATAAAATTATCGAAAAATAAAAATACCTAATTGGAAAATTGCTGAATAATTTGAATGATTACAAATACAATAATGAAATTGTGTTTTAAATTATTTTTAATGTTTAAAATATCGAAAATTATTGTTTGAATTAAGAATAACAATAATTTTTAATAAACGCTTTTTGTATTTTTTTTAAATATGCACATTTAAAAAAATTCGTCACCTAGTAATATTTGATTTAAAATTATTCTTATTTTAAATGCAAAATATAATTTTCGAAATTTAAAACATTAAAAATAATTTAAAAAAATAAAATTTCATTATTATATTTGTAATAAATAAAACGCATTTATAAAAAATTGTAAGTGTTTAAATTTGGGAATTTTCCAATACGGATATTTTATAATTTGGCAATTTATTGTTCGTAATTTTATTATTCGGGAATTTTCCATTTCGGTAATATTATTAACTGCCGGGAATAAGGGACGACTGAAAAAGTCCGAAAAATAAAATTCCCGACACTAAAATTT
>JAWWLR010000149.1:2339677-2352423 GCA_035041075.1 Acraspis erinacei | reverse complement strand
CCTAATAATAAAAGTCCCTACAGAATATTTCCGACTTACAAAATATCCGAATTTTAAAATTCCCGAAATTAAACATTAAATATAATTGTAAAAATAATATTTCATTATTGTATTTCTAATCAATAAAAATACGTTTATAACAAATTGTAAATGTTTAATTTCGAGAATTGTTTAATTTTTATATTTTATAATTTGAGAATTTTTTTATTCGGGAAATTTCCAATTTGGTAATATTATCAACTGTCGGGAATTTTATTATTCGGGAATTTTCCATTTTGGTAATATTATAAACTGTCGTGAATTTTCCAATTCAGGAATTTCATAATTCGACACTTTATTATTCGACAGTTTTATTATTCGGTATTTTTATTTGTCGGCAATTTTATTATTAGCTAATTTTAATATTCGGATATTTTTCAATTAGGCATTTTTATTTTTCGGCAATTTTATTATTCAGGAATTTTCTAATCGGGAATTTTCTAATCGGGAGTTTTCTAATCGGGAATTTTCTAATCGGGAATTTTCTAATTAGGGAATTTTACTGTTTCGTGAATTTTATTATTCGGGAATTCTATAATTCGGGAATTTTAATATTCGATCATTTTAATATTCAGGAATTTTCCAATTCGGTATTTTTATTTTTCGGAAATTTTATTATTCGGGAATTTTGCAATGTCGGAAATTTTATTTTTCGGGATTTTTCAGTCATCCCCTTTTTAATTTATTAACAGTAAATATGAATAAAATAATAATTTTTAAATTAAACTGTGGTTCTAGTAATAAAAATGAAAATGTGATTAAATTTAAAAGATGATTCTGAATCTGTTCAAAACTAAACAATTTACAAATTTTAGTAAATATTTCGACTAAAAAATATTTATATTTTCAATCAAAAACTATTTTTTTCTGCCAAAAAGTTGAATCCTGAACAAACAAATCACATTTTTAACCAAACGTAAATAAATTTCTACCAAAACAGACGATTCTCCAACCATAGAAATAATTTTTAACTGAAAAAGATTTATTTTTTACAAAAAATGGAATATTTGAATTTTAAGTTTAAAAAATTAATTTAAAAAAATGCAACGAAAGAGATCAATTTTGAACTATTTTTTATTAACCAATTAATTCCTCTTTCAATCAAGTAATTGAATTTTCAATAAAAGAAAGTGGATTATCAACGAAAGATATAATAGTGGAAATTTCAATCAAAATAGATTATTTATAAGCAAAATAAAATTTAAAAAAACAACATAAACATCCCATTTGCTTTTTTAACTAAAAATAAATAAATGGCTCTACCAGAATAAATGAATTAAAAAAAAAGGATTTCAATTTCAAACTACTAGTTGTATTTTCATCTGAAAAAAATGTTCAATTTTAATTTAAAAAGATAGATTTTTAATAAAAAACTGAATAGTTAAAGTTTAAGTTTTAAAAAATTAATTTCTAACCAAACAAGAAAAAAGTTGTCCACAGATTAGTTAAGTTTTCAACGAAAACTACTGAATTAAAAAAAAAGAAGTTAAACCTAGTAATTGAATTTTCAACCATAAAAGATTTGAATTTTTAACCAAAAATATACCAAAAACTATGAATTTTCAACAAAATAAAATCTTTGAGAAACAATTTGATTTTCTAACAAATAATAAATAAATTTCTGTGCTAAAGAAAATGAATCTTCAATCAAATATTAACCATTTTAAACAAAAGAGATGAGTTTTCAACTAAATAGTTCGACTTTCAATAAAAAAAGATAAATTTTCCAACAAGAATGGAATAATTAAATTTTCAGTTAAACAATTGTGTTTAACTAAAAAAAGATTTCCCGAAAATTCGTTAAATTATTAACCAAAATAAATTAATTTTTAAGAAGAAGTGAAACCAAGTTGTTAAATTTTCAACCCACTACTCGAATTATGAACTAAAAATGAAATAGTTTCATTTTGATTAAAAAAACAAAATTTTAACAAAATAGTTCAATTTTCAATCAAGGAGGTTAATATTCAAACTAAAGCGATAAATCTTCAACTAAAAAATGAATTTTTATCAACGAAGTTTAACTTTTTACAGAAGCTGTTGAATTTTTGACCCAAAAAAATTATTTTTTAATTGAATAGTAGAATTTTGAACCAAAAACACGAATTTTCTATCTAAAAAGATGAAATTTTTAACAAAACAGTTCAATTTTCAACAGAGAAATTTAATCTTAAACCAAAAAAAATTTTGTGATCAAATTATGATCCGTTAACAAAAAAAAATTTTATACGAAGAACTTTTATTATCAACCAAGTAATTGAATTTTCAGTCAAAAAGATTAATTTTAAATGAAAAATTTTACAGTTGATATTTAAACAAAAAACAAAAAGGATTTTAAATTTGAATTTTAAAAAACTAAACTGTCGCCAAAAAAGAAGTTGAATTTTTATCAAAAATAAATTTCTACTAAAAGAGATAACTGATGAATTTTCGAACCAAAAAGATGAATTTTGCACCAAGTACCTAAATTTTTGAAAAAACATTTTGAATTGATAATGGAATAGTTAATTTTCAGACAAAGAAATTTATTTTCAACAGAATAGTTTAATTTTCAAACAAAAAGTATCAAATTTCAACAAAACAAATGAATTGTTAACAAACAATTTGCTTTTTTAACAAAAAATATACAAATTTCTACCAAAACCAAAAATTCCAATTTTCAACAAAAAATTGAATAAATAAATTTTCAGTTCAAAAAATTAATTTTTAACAAAGTAGTTTTACTTCCAACTAAAGTTAAATTCTTAATTCAAAATGATAAATGTTAACCGAAAATTGTATAGTCAAACTTATAATTAAAAACTTGATGTTAAAATCTAACAAAATTGATAAATGTTGAAAAAAGTAGTTGAATCGTCAACCTAAGAAATTTATTTATAACCAAAAAAAATATTTAATTGTTCACTTAAAAAAATGTATTTCCAACCCATCAAAAAATAAATGTTTCCCGTAAAAAGGTTAATTTTCTACAAAGAATTAAATTTTTTAATTTTTAGTTCGAAAAATTAATTTTAAACAGAAAAAAATCAATAAAATATTTCAATTTTCAACGAAAAATATAAATTTTTAACTAATGAAAAAAACGACTTTTTACCATAGTACTTTAACTTTTAACCAAGAAGTTGAATTTTCAACCAATTAAAATTTCGATGTTAAATATAAAACAGTTGAGTATTGCCAAAATAAAAATTATTAATGACATAGTTAAATCCTGAAGCTTAAAAAATTGATTTTCAGTTAAAAATGGACTATTTAAATTTTCCCTTTAAAAATTTATTTTTAAATAAAAAAGGGGTTTTCAACACATTTGTTCAATTTTTAACAAACTATTTTAATTTTCAACTAAAATGATCAACAATTTTTCAAATATTTAGATTCCGAAATTCTGCTGTGTCTGCAGTCTTACATTTCCCCTTTTTCCCCTTTTCTCCTTAAATATACAACATTTAAAAATAAATAATAAAAATATTTTAATTATAACTGTATATTTAAATTTATTTTATAATTATATAAATAAATCTATGTACAATATTAAAATAATAATTTTCAAATTATTGTAGAGGATATTTTTAATTATGAAATTTATTATCAGGGTGACTCAGTCAAATTTATGAGGTTTGACCTTCCATGTGGTCTTACTCTTCAGAATTTTCCAGGAAAATACTGTAAAATTCAAAGGAATTCTCAAGCGGATTCTACGAAATTTCAGGTAGATTCTATAACAAAGGCCGCATAAATCCCAGAAATTACGTGCAAATTCTAGGAGAATTAATCCTTAGGAAAATTGTGTTTACTCTTTATATCGGAAATTCAATTTTCCGTAGCTTTCCTCATTTTTTCGATTTGAGAAAAATCGAAAAAAACTGAATGCAACATTTTTTATTATCTTAATATTGATTTTTACTTATGCTCAAACAAAAATATTTAAGAAAAAGGAAAAATGGTTATTGTTTATATTTCTAACTGTTCATTAATTTTTTTCGGTTTTATTGATTTTTACAGAATTAAAGATTAATGAAAGAAAATGTATAATTGATTTTAGAATTCAGGCTAAATTTTTTTAGCGTGATGACTAAAAAATCCCAAAAACAAAATTCGCGATATAATGAAAAAATCGCGAAAAAGAAAATATTTGAATTTTCCAATTCCCAAAATTGAAAAATTTCTGACGATTTGAAATTCCTAAATTATAAAATTTCCGACAATTTATAATATCACCGAATTTGAGAATTCAGGAGTTCCGAAAAAGTAAAAGTTAAATATCCAGTTAAAACAATTATTTTAAACAACAACAAAAACACTTTTACCCAAATATTTAAATTTTCAATAACATTTTTTTTTAATTCTTAAAGCAAAAAAACCGTAATAGTTACATTTCAATTTAAGCAATGAATTTGTAAATGGAAAAAATTGAAGTTTGAACCAAAGAGATAAAATTTCAAATAAAATTTTATTTTAAATAAATCTTTAACAACAAAAATTATTTTTTAACAAAATGGTTTAATCCTCATTACACAATTACGTTATAAACAAAAAATAATTTAATTTCAAATAAACAGTTGAATTCAACAGAAAAAAAAACATTTTTTCAGACAAAGTTAATTAATTAATTTTCTACCTAAATAGTTTAATTTTCTACTAAAAATATAATCTTCAGAAGAAAAAAAATACAGGAAAAATTCATTACTAAAAAAGAATATTAAATCATTTTTTAAATTTCCTAACTTTTTCTTGACCAATTTTTTTTTGCTTGTGTCAGCATTTAAAAAATAGAATCTTTTATAAACAAATTAAACTTTCAGGATTTCAAATTTATTGTCCTTGATTTTCCCTTACCTACTGAAAAATTCTAAAAAGTCAAATCAAGAAAATTAAAATGTATTTCAGAAAGTAATTTTTTTCTGAAACAGCAACTAAAACAGGAACAGAAACTGTAACTTTAATTAAAAAAATTAATTTTAAATAAAAAATTTAACGAAATTTCTACAAAATAGTTCAACTAATAGGATAATTTTATAACAAAATAGTTTCAATTTTAACCAAATAGTTAAATTTTCTATCACGAATATTTATTTTCTACGAAAGAAGACGAATTTACAACAAAAAAAAATTTCAACCAAATAGTTGAACTTTCAACTAAAAACGACAAATTTTCACCAAAAAATGGAATATTTCAGTTAAGAAATTAATTTTTTAACAAACAAAATACTAATTTTGACAATTAAAACCACTGAAATCTTCAAACAATAAAATGAATGAACGATCAATTTTCATCCAAGAATGGAATAGATACATTTTCAGTTTAAAAAAAAATAATTAGAAAAAAAATGAAAATAATTTTGAACAAAATAGTGAAATTTTCAACCAAGCAGTAGAATTAATTTTTAATATCATTGTTCAACTTTCAACCAAGTGCTTGGATTTTCAACAACAAAAAAGAATTCTCAATGAAAAATTCACCATTTGAATTTTCCACTAAAAATTATTAATTTTCAGTCAAAAATGGATTATTTAAATTTATAGTTAAGAACATTAATTTTCAACTAAAAAAACACGAACTTTTTAACAAAATTAACAGAAGAAGAATTTTTATTGAAAAATTTAATAGTTGAATTTTCAATTTAAAAAACTATACATTTTCAACTATTAACTCAATTCAACAAATAATTTTTTTCCAAAAGAAAGAAATAATTTTTAACAAAAAAGTCCAATTTTCAACTAAACCAATGAATATTTTAATGAAATAAAGAATCTTCAAATAAAAAACGTATTATGTACACCAAAAAATATGAATTTTTAACAAAATAGTTTTTCTTTTCAACCCAAAAGTATACTTTTTAAAAAACTAAAAAAGAAAAACGATTTTCTACCAAATATGGAATAGTTACATTTTCAATTTAAAAATCTAGTTTGTATAAATAAATTTTTTTTAATTAGTAAGATTGGCAATCGAATAGTTAAATTTTCAACAAAAAATAATAATTCTGTACCAAGAAGATTACTTTTCTTTACAAAAGACGTTGAATAAAAAACAATATAAAAACAGTTGAATTTTCAAACAAAAATTTTTAATTTCTCAATTTTTTAACCCAAGAGGATACTTCTTAGAAAAATTGTTTAATTTTCAAAAAATTTTCAACCAAAAATAGAATAGTCATACATTTTCAATTTCAAAATTAATATTTTACATACAAAAAATTTTGTTTAAAAAGAAAATAGTTAAATTTTGAACCAAAAAGATGAACCCTGAACTAAAATAAAGCTTCTTCAGTCAAAAATGATTTTTAATAAATTAGCTCAACTATTTTTAATAAAAAATTTAATAAAAAAACCAATAGTTAATTTTTCTACCAAAAATTAGTTAAAATTGTAATCCAGAAAACACAAACTTCCAACAAAATAGTTGAATTTTTAAACAAAAAAAATTATTTTTAACAAAATGATTAAATTTTCTTTGAAATAAATTAATTTTTAACGAAACAATTAATCTTTCAACAAAAAAGTATAATTTTTAACCAAGAATATTAATTTTCTGCGGAAAAAGACAATAAAGATCAATTTCTTAATTTTTCACCAAAATTTATCAATTTTTAAGCATTTCTTTGTCAAATCTTTTTACGAAAAATTAATTTTTTACCAAGAAGACTAATTTTCTACCAAAAAGGCGAATTTTTAACAAAAAACTTTAATTGACAAACCAATAGTTTGTTCTTATACCTTTTTCCTTATTTCTTACACGCCCCCCCCCCCACACACCCGTACTTGATGGTGGGAGGGGGACCTAAAGTTTAAGGTGGGTTCCGACCCACCAAAAATTAGTTACATTTTTAAGCATAAAATACAAATTTTCAATAAAACATTAAAATTTTCCAACCAAAAAAGTTATATTTGAACGAAATTATTAAATTTTCTTCAAAATAGGTTAATTTTTACAGAGAAGATTACATTTCTGCGGAAAAAGACAATAAAGATCAATTTTTTAATTTTTCTACAAAATAGTTAAATTTTCAACCAAATTTTTGTCAAATATTTCTGAAGTCTTCAGAAATCTTTGCTATAAATATTTTTTAATCTTTGTCCAACAACGAATTTCCAACCAAAAACATAAGTTTTAAACTAATAATATTTTTTTTATAACAACAAATACGAATTTTCAAGTAAAAAAGATGAATTTTTAAGAAGAATTAAAGAATGAAATTTTCAGTTTAACCAAAAATAAATGTTTGCCAAAGCAAAACAAATTTCAAAAAAATAGTTTCAACTAAACCGATGAAATTTAAAATGAAATAATGAATCTTTAACTACGATAGTTTAAATTTTATTTACAATATCAATTAGAAAAATGACTTTTAAAAAAAAAATTAAATTTTCAATCAAAGAGATGATTTTTTCACTAAATATTTTATAGTTCATATTTTAACCACAAAATTGAATTTTCAAATAAAAGAAATGGAATTTTTTACTAAATATGGAATAGTGACATTTTCAATTTCAAAAAACTAGTTTATACCCAACATTTTTTTTTTAATCAGTTACATTTTTCAACAAAAAACTTGATTCTAACCAAAGATTAATTTTCTACTAATAAGATTAATTTTCCTACCAAAAAGACGAATTTTCAACAAAAAAATATAATTTTTAACCAAGAAAATTAATTTTCTGCGGAAAAGCCAATAAAGATCAATTTCTTAATTTTTCGCCAAAATTGTTCAATTTTTAACCAAATCTTTAAACAAAAAGTTAATTTTCTACCAAGAAGACTAATTTTTGACCAAAAAGAAGAATTTTTAACAAAAAAGTTTAATTAAAAAAGCAATAGTTAAACATTTGAATTTTCAAACAAAAAAATTATTTTCTAACGAAATTATTGAATTATCTTCAAAATAGGTTAATTTTTGACTAAGAAGATTAATTTTCTGCGGAAAAAGACAATAAAGATAATTTTTTAATTTTTCTCTAAAATATTTAAATTTTCAACCCAATATTTGTCAAATATTTCTGAAATCGTTAGAAATCCTTGTGAAATCTTTGAAAATTGAAGAAATTTTTGTCAAATTTTTCTGAAATCTTTAGAAATTTTTGCAAAATATTTTTTAATAAATTTTAAACTAAATACTCATTTTAATACTAAACACTTATACTAAATACTAAATACTCATACTCAAACAAATACTCATTTTCAACTAAAAGAGATGAATTTTTAAGAAGAATTAAAGAGTAACATTTTTAGTTTAAACAAAAATAATTTTTGGCCAAAGCAAACAAAAAATTTCAACAAAATAGAGAGATGAATTTTTCACTAAAAATGTTATAGTTGATATTTTAACCCCAAGAGATTTTAAATTAAAATAAAAAACAGTCCAATTATACTAAAAAAGATTAATCTTTAACAAAATAGTTGACTATTTAACAAAAAAGGATACTTTTTAACAAAATTGTTTAATTTTCAAAAAAATTCAACCAAAAACTTGAATTTTTAACCAAGAATATTAGATTTCTATCGGATAACACGAATTTTGAATTTTTCAAACAAAAATTGAACTTTTCAACTAAAAGAAGTGGAATTTTTTTACCAAATATGGAATAGTGACATTTTCAATTAAATAAAAGTAGTTTATACCCAACATTTTTTTTATCAGTTACATTTTTCAACCAAAAATTAATTTTCTACCAGTAAGATCAATTTTTCTAACAAAAAGACGAATTTTTAACAAGAAAATGTAATCGACAAACCAATTTAAATTTTCTAAGAAAAAGGAGTTAAATTTTTAAGCGAAAAATACAAATTTTGAACAAAACAGTTGAATTTCCAAACAAAAAAATTATTTTTTAACAAAATTATTAAATTTTCTTCAAAATAGGTTCATTTTTAGCCAAAAAGATAAACTTTCTACGAAGAAGGACAATAAAGATCAATTTTTAATTTTTAAACAAAATAGTTAAATTCTTAAACAAATCGTTGTCAAATATTTCTGAAATCGTTAGAAATCTTTGTGAAATCTTTGAAATCTTTAAGAAATCATTGAATTTTTTTCAACTCTTTCTGAAATCTTTAGAAATCTTTGCGAAATATTTGAAATATTTTTAATCTTTGTCCAACAAAATAGTTGATTAAATTATTTGTCAAATAAAAATGCAATAGTTGAATTTTCAACTTCAGCAGATTTTAAATTGAAATAAAAAACATTTGAAGAAAATATAAAAAATGCATTTTTAACAAATTAGTTGAATTTTCGACCCAAAAGGATACTTTGTAATAAATTTGTTTAATTTTCAGGAAAGTTAATTCAACAGAAATTAAAGAGTTACATTTTTAGTTTAAAAAAAATAATTTGGTGCCAAAAAAGTAGCATTTTTAACTAAACCGATGAATTTTAAAATGAAATAATGAATCTTTAATTATGATAGTTTAAATTTTAGTTAAAATATAAATTTTTTTAAAATAGGTTAATTTTCAATCAAAAATACAAATTTTCAACAAAACAGATTAATTTTCCAACAAAAAAAATATTTTTTAACAAAATTCTTGAATTTTTTTCGAAATAGATTAATCTTTAACGAAATAATTGAAATTTCAAACAAAACGTATAAAGTTTTAACCAAGAAGATTAATTTAAGGATATACACTACGTACAATCAATCTCAAAAGCCGCCAGTCTTAAAAATTATTTATAAAATATAAAAAAATAGATCTGGTATTGATTTCCGAAAATCTTGACGGAGGCTTCTAAGTGTACTTTATATAAAAAAATCAGTTTAAAATTGTTTATTATTAAGAGTAGTTATTTAGAGTTTTAGATTTTGCTTTCTCTTTAGAGAAAGGTTGCAATTCTTATTTATTCCTAATGATCAAGGCCTCATTTCATTCTTTGAAGGATTCTCTGCAATTCTATTTGGGTGGTGTTAATTAAAATTTAATGTTTAAATGTTAATAAAAATTTAAATTGTTTATAACAATAATAGTGTATGATTTCTCAATTAATTTTTTTAAATAAAATCAAAAACTAAATCTTTTAATAAATACTGTTAAATAAACAATTTCAAACTGAATTGTTTTTTTCTGAAGTTTGCTTAGAAGCTTTCATCAATATTTAAAGCAATTAATAATAGATTCTTTTGTCAATTTTATCAATTATTTTAAAGATAGGCAATTTTTGAGATTGATTGTACGTAGTAGACACCCTTAAATTAATCTTCTTTTACAAGTTTATAAGTTTTGTGAGAAATTTCAATGATTTCATTAAAGATTAATGTATTTCGAAAAAATTCAATCATTTTGTTAAAAAATAATTTTTTTGTTTGAAAATTCAACTGTTTTGTTGAAAATTTGTATTTTTGATTGAAATTTTAAATATTTTTTAAAAATTGATATTTTAAATAAAATTTAAACTATCAAAATTAAAGATTCATTATTTCATTTTAAAATTCATCTATTTTGTGGAAAATTCTAATTTTTTGGCACTCAATTTTTTTTTTTAAACTAAAAATTAAAAAATTAAAAAATTGATCGTTATTGTCCTTTTCCGTAGAAATTTAATCTTTTTGGCTAAAAATGAACCTATTTCGAAGAAAATTCAATAATTTTGTTACAAAATAATGTTTTTTTAATTAAGCTGCATTGTTCAAAATTTGTATTTTTCGCTTAAAAATTTAACTAAATTTTCTTAGAAAATTTAACAAGGTTTTTCGATTACATTTTTGTGTTAAAAATTCGTCTTTTTTGTAGAAAAATTAATCTTGTTGGTAGAAAATTAATTTTTGGTTATAAATTCAAGTTTTTGGTTGAAAAGTTTAACTGATTTAAAAAAAATGGTATAAACTAGTTTTTAAAAAATTGAAAATGTAACTATTCCATATTTGATAGAAAATTCCATTTCTATTAATTTAAAATTCAATTGTTGGTTTAAAAATTGAAAATTCGTTTTAAGAATTCAAGTTTTTAGTTGAATTTTTTTGAAAATTAAACAATTTTGTAAAAATTATCCTTTTGGGTTAAAAAGTCAACTATTTGGTTAAAGATTAATCTTTTTTGGTATAATTAAACTGTTTTTTATTTTAATTTAATATCTCTTTCGATTAAGATAGCAACTATAAAATATTTAGTGAAAAATTCATCTCTTTGATTGAAAATTTAACTATTTTTTTAAAAAAAGTCATTTTTCTAATTGATATTGTAATTAAAATGTCAACTATCGTAGTTAAAGATTCATTATTTCATTATAGATTTCATCGGTTTAGTTGAAACTGTTTTGTTGAAATTTTTTGTTTGCTTTGGCAAAAGATTATTTTTGTTGAAAATCTCTTTTAGTTGAAAATCCGTATTTGTCGTTATGAAAATAATATTATTAGTTTAAAATTTATTTAAAAATATTTAGCAACGATTTCTAAAGATTTCACAAGGATTTCTAAAGATTTCAAAAATATTTGACAAAGATTTGGTTAAAAATTGAACAATTTTGGTGAACAATTAAAAAATTGATCTTTATTGTCTTTTTCCGCAGAAAATTAATCTTTTTGATCAAAAATTAACCTATTTTGAAGAAAATTCAATGATTTCGTTAAAAAAAAAATTTTTGGTTTGAAAATTCACCTTTTCGGTAGAAAATAAGTCTTCATGGTAGAAAATTAATTTTTTTGGTTAAAAATCATGCTTTTTAGTGGAAAATTTAATGGTTTCGTTAAAAATTAATTTATTTAGAAGAAAATGTAAACATTTTGCAAAAAAATATTTTTTTTGTTTGAAAATTCAACTGTTTTGATGGAAATTTGTCTTTTCTGATTTAAAATTTTAACTAATTTCTGGTAGAAAATTTAACTATTGGTTTGTTCATTAAATTTTTTGTTAAAAATAGTTGAGCTAATTTATTAAAAATTCTTTTTTTATTGAAAACGCTTTATTTTAGTTCAGGGTTCATCTTTTTGTTTCAAAATTTAACTATTTTCTTAAAATTTAAATTTTTTACGTAAAATATTAATTTTGAAATTCAAAATGTATGACTATTCCATTTTTGATTGAAAATTAAACAATTTTGTGAAACTTAACTATCTTTTTCCGATTAATTTTTTTTTTAAATATCCGTCTTTTTTAAAGAAAAGTCCTGGTATAGAATTAACATTTTTTGTTGAAAATTTAAATGTTTGGTTGACAATCTTTCTAATTAAAAAAATTTATTTCTAAAAACTAGATTTTTAAATTGAAAATGTAACTATTCCATATTGGGTAGAAAATCGTTTGATCTTTTTTAGTTTTTTTTTAAGTATCCTTTTGGGTTGAAAAGTCAACTATTTTGTTAAAAATTCATATTTTTTGGTTTACATAAACCGTCTTTTATTTGAAGATGCTTTATTTCATTCAAAAATTCATCGGTTTAGTAGAAAATTGTTTTTTTTTTTTTTTGTTAAAAATTATTTCTTTCTTTTGGAAAAAATTATTTGTGTAAACTGAAAATGTAATTATTTAATTTTTGTTAAAAATAAACCTTGTTTATTTGAAAATTGAACTATTGGTTAAAAATCCGTATTTAGTCTTTGCTCAAAATTTGTTTTTGGTTGGAAATTTGTTTAAAATTAACTTTGTTGAAAATTAATTTCTAGTTGAAAATGTATAGTTTTTTATTGAAAATTCAACTATTAAATTTTTCAATTAAAATTAATCTTCTGTCAACATTTAAAGAAATTAATAATAGATTTTTTTGTCGATTTTATAA
>JAWWLR010000149.1:2320507-2331801 GCA_035041075.1 Acraspis erinacei | reverse complement strand
GGGGGGGGGGTCACCGTAATGTTACAAATGGCTGGAAAAAAAACGTTTAAAAAGTCATAACAAAGCCTTCGAATCAATTTTACTATTCCTGCTCTTAATTAGGATTAATTTAATTTGAATTAAATTTTATTAAAAATTTGATAATAATAAGAAGAATATAAATAATTAATATTAAAAAACAACAAATAAAACACTAATACATATACATTAACAGAATAAAAAAAAATTAAAAACAACAAATAGAAGTAAATAAAAACAACACATAAATAATTAATTTCTATTTATGCGTATTCTATAATTAGAAATCTGTTAACAATATGCGAATACCAACTCATATTTTTCTTGTTGATGTATTTTTTTCCTATTTTATCAATATTTTGCTTGATTCATCGAATAGAGCATTATTTATTAACATAATAGATTACGTACTTAAGTCGAGATTACGTGTGCAAGTTTGTCATGTGATTTGTAATAGGTTGAAGGATTTCATTTGCTAATTATTCCACTAGTGAATGCAAATGCCCAGGTGCCTGAGATAATAGTAGAAAGGTGTGACACTTTTCATTGTCACATTGTTATTTTCTATCGAAGCCTTAACTGTTACATGCTTCTTCAATTATAGTTCATTTTTTATCCACACCTCATTAGACAGGAAGATTATTTATTACATTTTTTTATTTCATGGACATTAAAATATTGAATTAAATTCCCAAGAAATGTAAGGAAAGCGATTTTTCATTTTTTGTTTAAACAAATTGCTGTATTAATAAATATGGCGGAAAAAATAGGAAATTTGAAATTATTATTTTTTATTGAAGTGCAACCAACGAAACTATACTCTAAATCGTCGAAAATGCATGCATAAATATTCACCAAATGTAAATAATTTGTTTAATAAACAATGGATTTGTTTTAAACAAATTTGTAAACAAATATGTGGTTTGTCCTTTTTTATCAGCGCAAACATTTTTTTTGTTATTAAAAACGAAAGAAATTGACACACAGAAAACTATATAATAAAAAAAATAGTGAAAATGAATGTTTATAATTTTTATAAACAATACGTAAACATATCGTCAAAATGTTGATTTTCCGAATCAAATTTTGTTTTCCAATCACACGATACTATTATGGAAAAATGGATATCACAGTCATATAAATTACACCTTTTAATTATTAACAGTAATTTTTATTAACAAATGATATAAACAAATTGTCCAAATTTGAATTTTTCTGTAGAATTTTGTTTTCATAATCATACAATACTGTTAAAGTCGGAGGAATACCAGATTGTTACAAATGTTACATTTAATTATTAAATGTAATAGTTATTAACAAATTACATAAACAAATTCTTGAAATATGAATTTTCGATTCGAATTTTTTTCTTTGCAATATAGTACTGTTAAACTCTGAGGGATACAAATTTGTTATAAATGTTACCTTTAATTGTTTATTGTTATTGCTATTAACAAATTATATAAACAAATTCTCCAAATATACATTTTTTTCGAAATTTTTTTTGCAAACATACAGTACTGGTAAATGTTTGCTGTAATTTTTATGCTCAAAATACATTAATAAAAGCACTATATTAGCAATTTCTGTGACAAAAACTGATTTTTTTGATAGAATTTGTTTACATAATTTGTTAATAGCAATTACAGTAAACAATTAAAAGCTAACATTTATAACAATTTTTTATCCCTCTGAGTTTAACAGCACCGTATTGCAAAGAAAAAAATTCGAATCAAAAATTCATATTTCGAGAATTTGTTTATGTAATTTGTTAATAACAATTACACTAAACAATTAAAGGTACAATTTGTAACAATTTTGTGTTCCTCAGACTTTAACAGTATTGTATGATTCTGAAAAAAATTCGACAGAAAAAATCAAATTTGGAAAATTTGTTTATATAATTTGTTAATAACAATTACAGTTAATAATTAAAAGGTGTAATTTATATTACTGTGATGTCCCTTTGTCCATAATAGTATCGTGTGATTGGAAAAAAAAATTTTGTACGGAAAGTGTACATTTTGACGATATGTTTACGTATTTTGTTTATAACAATTATAAAGATTAATTTTTATTAATTTTTTATTATATAGTCCTCTGTGTTAATTTCTTTTGTTTTGAATAACAGAAAAAGATTTGCGCTGATAAAAAAGGACAAACTACATATTTGTTTATAACATTTATTTACAACGAATGTTTTGTTTAGTAAACAAATTATTTACATTCAGTGAATATTTATGCATGCATTTTCAATGTTGGCCAACTGTAAGTACTGAATAAAAAAAAGAACTTTTTTCTTAAATTAAAAGGACTTATTTTGAAAAAAAACGAGTTTTTACATCGACAAATGCTCGAATAATGCATTGTTTATTAAATTTGTTTGATAAAATCATAAAGTTTATCAACAAATTTTGAATTTTCTGAAATTATCATGAGGTTCCTAATTTTCAAAAATTGACATCGCAAAAAACGAATTTTTCTTACGACCAATGCGTGAACAATGCATTTTTTTATTAAATTTTTTTATAATATTAACAAAAATAGTCTTAAAAGAAATTTTTTCATTCAAATATTGTGCGGATTCAAATTTCTTACAATATAACTTTAAGAAACGTTTAATTATTGAAAATTATAGAAAGCAAATTCTCAACAAACAATTTGTTTATAAATTTTTTTGTTTATTGTATCATGATGGACTATCTTTATATAATGTAAATATAAGAAAATCTGGTGATTACAACAATTTTCCTATTATTTACGAGAACCGGGAACGTACAATAGAAAAAATTGCCATTTTTTCATCATATATTTATTTATTTATAAAAAATTTGAAAAACTAAATTAAAAATCGGGATCGACAGCTTTCTTTGAAATTTTATCCGCTTTTTAAAAAAACATCTAAAACGGTCCACAGGTTGAGACGGAATCGTATTTTGAACCAAAAAATGTACTTTTTCACCACTTTGCGACGACATCCTAAATCAACAAAATATAATTGAAAACGAACCAATGATATTGGCAGAATCTTTCGAATAAGGATTTGCATAATAATTTATTTTTAATATTATTATTAGTGAATCAGATTTTTATATCGTTAAAACCAAAATATTATATAGCTGAAATTTGAATTTTGGAACTTTTGGAAGACAGTCATACATACAGACATACATCCATACATACATACATACAGTATACATACATACATACATACATGCATACAGTATACATACAGACATGCATACAGACATATCTTCAGATATGCATACAGACATAGATATAGTTATACGTGCAGACATAAAGCCAAACATACATACAGACATACATACATATATAAATGCATTCACGCATACAGACATACCTACAGTCTGTACAGTATGTACATACGTACATACATAAATACCGGCATGCGCACAGACATACAGAGAGACATACGTACAGACATGCATACACGCAGAAAAAAATTCTGCTAAGGAGACAGGATTTTCAGTTAAAATTTACTGAATGTTTCTGTGAAGATAACATATTTAAATTGTAAAATCTAATAAAAAAAGTTAGTAAAAGTTACAGAAAATGTACGTAAATTTGTAAAATAACATGAAATTTTGTAAACTCCGAAGAAAACTCGGTAATCATGACAGAAAACCTATGCTGTTCCTCTTTTAACTGAAAATCCCGTAACCTTAGCATTTTTTTCTGTGTTTACAGCCATAACATACAGACATACATACAGCCAGACATACAGCCAGACATACATCCATACATAAAGCCATACATACATCCATTCATACATACATTCATACGTACAGACGTACATACAGTCTGTACAGTATGTACATACCTACAGACATACATACAGACATACATATACGCAGAAAAAAATCTGCTAAGGAGACAGGCTTTCAGTTAAAATTTACTGTATTTTTCTGTGAAATTAACATCTTTAAATTGTAAAATCTAATGAAAAAGTTTGTAAAAGTTACAGAAAATGACCGTAAATTTGTCAAATAACTTAAAATTTTGTAAACTCTGAAGAAACTTCGGTAATCATTACAGAAAATATATGCTGTTCCTATTTTAACTGAAAATCCCGTAGCCTTAGCATTTTTTTTCTGTGCGTACAGCCATACATACAGACATACATACAGACAGACATATATACAGACATATATACAGATAGGTATACATACATACATACATACATACATACAGATATATATATATATATATAAAGACATACATACATACATACATATATACATACATACATACATACATACTGACATATATACATACATAAATACATGCGTTCATACATACATACATACATACATACATACATACATACATACATACATACATACATACAGCCATACACACAGACATACATCCATTTATACAGACAATTTTATAAAAATAGTTTTTTCTGACTCAGGGGGTCTCAAAACGTGAAGATTTGATTTAACCCGACGAAAGTCCAATTTTACATCAAACTAATGCCTTCTAATTATAAGATGATAATGTAAAAAATGTTGTTTGACAACGTATTAGGTATTGTTGGCTCGAGATAAACATAGCATTGTAGATGAAAATTATCAATAACATTTTGTAGCCAACTAAATTCTAGATCAAACCATACCTAATAAGTTATCAAACAAAATTTTTTTAAATTAAAAAACGTCTTAAAAAAATTCGAGCCCCCACTCTCTATTACTTGCTTTGAATCTTATTTTAGTTTTGTTGATTTGATTTTTCAAAAATGAAAAATCAATTCTAAAAAAATAAAATATTGACTGAAGATTCCACCATCATATTGAAAATTCGTGTTTTTTTATTTAAAATTTTTTTGCTTTTAACTGATTTATTTTTAAATTGGAAATTTGTCTTTTTTAGTTGAAAATTCAACTATTTGGATGAAAATTAGTCTTTTTGTTTGAAAATTCCACTCTTAGGTTGATTTTTTTTCTTGTTGAAGATTAAATTATTTTGTTGGAGATTTAATTATTTCGTTGAAAATTGAACTCTTAGGTTAAAAGGTCCGTTTCTTAATTGAATATTCCACTATAATGTCGAAAATTCTTTTTTTCTTCGTTTAAGAATTAATTTTTTTAATTCAGAAAATAATTATTCCATTTCTAATTAATGAATTATTTCTTTAGTTAGAAAATTCAACTATTTGGCTGAAAAATTAATATTTTTTGGTGGAAAATTAATCTTTTTGGTTGAAAATTCATCTTTTTGTTTTAAAAGTCCACTTTAGGTTGAGATTTCTTTTTTTGCTGAAGATTTCCCTATTTTTTGAATATTGAACTCTTAGGTAAAAAAAGTTCTTTTCATGGTGAAAGATTTAATATCATTTCGAAAATTCGCTTTTTTTTGACAATTAAGTTTTTCAACTGAGAAATTAACAATTTCATTTCGAATTGATAATTTATCTTCTATAGTTGAAAAGTCAACTATTTGGCTGAAAATTAGACTTTTTTGGTCGAAAATTAACATTTCCGGTTAAAATTTCAATTCTTAGGTTGAGAATTCTTTTTTTTTGAAGATTCCACCATGAGGTTGAAAATTCATTTAATTTTCTTCTTTTAAAAATTAATTTTTTAAACTGAGAAATAAATTATTCCCCTTTTAAAAGAAAATTTACCTTTTTTTGTTGAAAATTCAACTATTTGGCTCAAAATTAGTCTTTTTTGTTGGAAAATTAATCTTTATGGTTGAAAATTCAACTCTTAGGTTGAAAAATCTCTTCTTTTTTTGTTGAAGATTCCACTATTTTGTTAAAAATTTAATTATTTCTTCGAAAATTGAACTCTTAATGTTAGTTTAAAAAGTAATTTTCTTGATAGAAGATTCCTCCAACACGTCGAAAATTTGTTTAAAAATTAATTTTTTAACTGAGAAATAAACTATCCCCGTTTCAATAGAACATTTATATTTTTTCATTCAAAATTCAAATATTTGGCTGAAAATTCGTGTTTTTCAAAGTTAAAAAAAATATATTTTTTTAAACTGAGAAATAAACGATTCCCCTTTTGATAGAAAATTAATCTTTTTGGTTGAAAATTAAACTCAGGTTGAAATTTTTTATAATAGAAAATTCAACTATTTTGTTGAAAATACGATATATTTCGATTCGAAATCTTAGGATTATTATAATAAATTAATTTTAATTAATAGTATATTGTGCTAAAAGTGCGGAAAGTAGGCAATTCAATAAGAATGTGAAGTTTGTTGTACGAGCCAGAGGCGGATTAAAGGGGAGTTGTAGGCAAGTCAGTGGCGAGCGGTAAACGAGCTAAAAGCGAGCGGCAAACGAGCTAAAGGCGAGCGGCAAACGAGCTAAAGGCGAGCGGCAAACGAGCTAAAGGGGAGTGGTAAACGAGCTAAAGGCGAGCGGTAAACGAGCCGAAGACGAGCTGTAAACGAAATACTGTAAACTTCACAAAAGTTAAAACTGCCAACTTTCAGCACCTGTTACACACAATAAAGGCGAAACTTATTTTTGTCAAGAATTTATATTTTTTTGTTCGTTGAATAAAGTGGAAAATGTTTTTTTTTTTATAAAAACTGATTTATGTAATAACGGGTTTTTAATGATTTCCTATTATTTTCCTAATAGATTTGTATTTTCCTTCCGGCTATGATTGTAACGTTATTTTATGCGGTTTTTATGCCAAGATCGTTGTTAGGGTACAAAAGTACATTTTAATATCTCAGGAAGAATAACATCGTCCCATCCGGTAACGACCTGCATCCCGCCGGGCGGAAACAAGTCTGAACAGGAATTTCTCCGTTTCGCGGAATATACCTGTGAATACTTATTCGTTATTAAGCAGAAGAATGGCCTTAAATATTATCCAAGGAGAGAATAATTTTAATTTTTATCTGACGTTTAATAACTCTTCTAATAAAAAAAAACTATTTTAAAAAACATTTTAACTTCAATCAACTTTTTGCATAAATAATGTATTTTCAAACATTTATGACATTGACATAAGTTATTAATTTATTGTGAATATAAAACAAATTTTGCAATAGAAAAATTATTTACATCTTTAAATAATTTTTCTGAAAATAATTATATAGATGCACACAAAAAATCTGGGTGGCCGAAGCACTTTATTTTCAAAATTTTCTAGTTTATTTCAGACCAACTTTTCATTTTAATCTTGTAAGATTTTCAATATAGACTCTTTTATCAATAAAATAAAACAATTTCTAATAATATTTTCTCTTATTTTCTTCATTTATTTAATCAACTAATGAACGTAAGTTTTTAAGCAAAGAGGTTAATATTTAAAAAATTAGTTTTTAGCAAAGTAGTTCAAATTTTAAGCAAATAGTTGAACTTTTAACGAAAAATATTAATTTTCTATTAAAAAATACGAATTTCTATCAATAAAAAATATAAAATTTTAATGAAAAAGATTATTTTGAAGCAATTATTTTAATTTTCTACGAAAATTTTGCATTCTTCAACAAAAGTGGAATTGTCACTTTTTCTGCTAAGAAAATTAATTCTCAACAAACAAAACAAAAAAGAACGATTTCAAGAAGATTAATTTTTATTAAAAAAACCTCTCGAAAATATAATTTTTAAATAAAAAAGTAACTTTTTTACTAAATTGTGAAATTTTAAAATCAATAGTTTCATTTTGAATCAAAAGGTGGAATTTTATACGAAATTTTTGCATTCTTAATCAAATGTTGAATTACCACATTTTCATTTTTAAAAAAATTAATTTTCAAACCCAAATAACGAAATATCAAGAAAATAGTTAAATTTTTAACCAGAAGTAAATTTTAAAATAAAAGAATAAATCATAAAAAATGAATTTTCAACAAGAGTGGAAATTAAAATCTTCACCCAAATTTTCGAATTTTCAACCCAAAAAGATTAGTTTTCTACTGAATTAAATTTGTGAAAAAACTATTTATTTTTGAATATTGTAAGAAAAATAATAAATTTTTAACGAAAACTGGAATATTTATATTAAGATTTGAAAAAATTTATTTTCAGCCAAAAATAAAACAAGTTTTATGCAAAATAGTTAAATCTTCAAACAAAAATGGAATATTTAATAAACTAATTCAAATTTCAACCCAGTAGTTGAATTTTCAAAAAAAAAATAATAATAATTTCGAATCCAATATATATTTTTAAATAATGAACTGAATTTTTCACCAAGAAGATTAATTTTCTACAAAAAAGACGAATTTTTCAACAAAATCTTTGGATTTTCAACTTGAAAATATGATTCTTCAATAAAAAAGACACTTTTCTGTCAAAAAGTTAAATTTTTAAATAAATAGTTTAATTTTTAACCAAATAGTTTATTTTTCTTCTGAAATAGTTGGCTTAACAAAAAATATAGATTTTTAAAAGAAAAGTTAATTTTTAACAAAATGGTTTAATTGTTTTAAATTTTCTACAAAAATTGTTGCATTACAAAATTTTTTTGCAAAATTGTTGCATTTTGAACCAAAAATGAAAGTCACATCTTCTAGAAGAAAATTGATTTGTAATAAAAAAAACGCATTTTTAACAAAATACTTTAGTTTTCAAAAAAATTAATTTTCTGCTCAAAAATACAAATTATAAACAAAAGTGTTCGGTTTCAAAGCTAAAAAGTCCAGTATCTGAAAAAGACGAATTTTTAATAAAATACATGAATTTTCAACCAAGTCATTGAATTTTAAATTTAAAAAACAAAATTTTTAATGGAAAATTTGTGCTCTTTATTAAAAACACTAAATTTTTAACAAAAAACTGGAATATTTAAATTTCAATAAAAAAATTCATTTGCAGCCAAAAATCAAACATTTTTTCTGAAAAATAGTTCAATTTTCAGCCAAAAAATAATTTTTTAATAAAATAATTCAACTCTTAACCCAGCAGTGGAGTTTGAAACCAAAAAAGATTCTATAAAAAAGATAGTATTTCAGAACAAAAAATTTCAACCAGAAAATATGATTTTTTAAGAAAAAAGTAACATTTTCAACAAATTGTTCATTATTAAAATAATCAGTTTAAGTTTTAAACTAATAGTTGATTTTTCTACACAAATATTTCATTTTCAATCAAAAAAGTTAATTTTTGAGTAATAAGTTAAGTTTTCAAGAAAAAAGTTAAATTTTCAAACCAAAGACGTGAGTTTTTAAATAAAATAATGAATTTTGAACAAAAGAGTTCAACGTTTAAACAAATTATTGAATTTTCAACCAAACAGATTAATTTTTTCCCTAAAAAAAACTAATTATTTATCAACAAAATTGTTTATTTTCAAAGATAATAACGTGTGTGTTTCAGAAAAAGAGAAAATTATTTTAAAAATATATTTAATTTCTATTCAAATAGTTAAATTTGAAAATAAATATTTGAATTTTCAACCAAAAGGATTCATTTTCTTATACCAAAAGAAAAAAACTATGCACAAAGGAGTTTAATTTTTTATTAAAAATAATAAATTTATGAACGAAAACTTGAATATTTAAATTTCTACTTAAAAAAAATCAAAAAATTTTCAACAAAAAAGTAAAATTTGTCATTAAAAATAATACATTTTTAACAAAGACTTATTTAAGTTTCCATTTAAAAAAATGATTTTAACCCAAAAATGAAAAAGTTGAATAGTCAAATTTTCAGATTAGAAAATTGATTATTAACAAACAACAAAAAGGAAATTTCAACCAAGTAGTTGAATTTTCAACCAAAAGGATTAACTTTCTTATACCCAAAGAAAAAAATATGAACAAAAGAGCTCAATTTTTTATTAAAAATAATAAATTTATTATCAAAGACTTGAATATTTAAATTTCTATTTAAAAAAATTGATTATCTACCAAAAATTCAACAACTTTTCAGAAAAATAGTTCAATTTTCAACGAAAAAGTTAGATTTTTTATTAAAAATAATAAATTTTCAACCAATACTAGATTATTTAAATTTCCATTTTAAAAATTGATTTTCAGTCAAAAATGAAAGAAGCTTTCTGCAAAATAGTTCAACCTTCAAACAAAATATTGAATTTTTAACCAAAACGAAATAAATTTGGAACAAAAAATTTTAAAGTAGACTTTTCAATCAAAAATAATAATTTTTAACTGAAAATAGTTGAATTTTCTTAAATGATTCTAATAGTTTATTTCGCATTTAATCGATAAAAAATGAAAAAGTTGAATAGTCAAATTTTCAGATTAGAAAATTAATTATTAACAAACAAAAAAAAGGAAATTTCAACCAAGTAGTTGAATTTTCAACCAAAAGGATTAATTTTCTTTTACCCATAGAAAAAAACGATCAACAAAAGAGTTCAATTTTTTATTAAAAATAATAAATTTGTTAACAAAAGCTTGAATACTTAAATTTCTGTTTAAAAAAATTGATTTTCTACCAAAAATTCAACAAAACAATTAAATTTTCAACGAAAAAGTTAAATTTTTTATTAAAATAATAAATTTTCAACCAAGACTAGATTATTTAAATTTCCATTTTAAAAGTTGATATTCGGCCAAAAATGAAACAAGTTTTCTGAAAAATAGTTAAATTTTTAACCAAAATATTTAATTTTTAACCGAAACGAAATAAATTTGAAACCAAAAATTTAGAAGTAGATTTTTAAATAAAAAAATTAACTTTTAATTGAAAATATTTGAATTTTCTCATAGGATTCTGCTACTTTAGTTCAAATTTAATCGAAAAATTAAAAAATGTGGTAAAAAGGAAAGTTTCTTGAAAACAGAATCGTTTAAAAAGCGGACAAAGCGGGGAATAGAGAAAAGAGTGTGAAGTCTCAAACCAAGCTTAGTTTGCTTAGCTGTGTAAACTTTTTCCCATTTAATGTATTGTTTGAAGAAAATAAAAATATTCCATTTTCAGAAAAATTGGTTTTTTTGGGACGACTGAAAAATCCCGATATGGAAAATTCCCGAATATTAAAATTCCCCAATAATAAAATTCCCAAATTGCAAAATTCGAGAATTTAAATAATAACACTTTTTTTATAAATATTTTTGATTGATTACAAATACAATAATGAAATGTTATTTGTTTAAATAATTTTTAATGTTTTAGAAATTTTAAACATTAGAAATAATTAAAAAGAAATCATTATTTTATTTGCAATCAATAAAAACTATTTATAAAAACTTGTAATTGTTTAAATTCGTGAAATTTCAATCTCGGATACTTTATAATTCGACAATTTTCTTTCGGGAATTTTATTCGACAATTTTCCCATTCGGTAATATTATTAACTATCAGGAATTTTATT
>JAWWLR010000149.1:2295034-2306028 GCA_035041075.1 Acraspis erinacei | reverse complement strand
CCCCCGGGGAAGAAAGGGGTGTAGTCCGAAATTCCGAACATTTTAGTTTTCAGAATTATCCTGGAATTTTTCTTGGAATTCATCCTGCAGGTACCATAGTCCCTACCTGAAAAATTCTCGGAAAATTCTATAAGGAAATTCCAGAAATCGGGTTGGAATTTAGTCTGGAAAGTTAATTTATTTTCTAAGAAAAAAAAAATTCAGATATGAGTTAACGTTTTTAACGTATTTTAAATTCTTCTAGGGAGTTTTGGAATCTTTTTACAAAAATGTAGCATAACTTCTAAAAAAATTGTTTGTTTATGATAATATTAAAAATAATAATAATTTGAAAAATTAGAAAAATTAATATTTTTCGGGGTTAGCTAGCTATTTATATTTATATATTTATAAATAAAGCTTAAAATTCGAAAAGCCATTTAATTAAATTAATTTAATTTAACTAATTCTTAACTTAAATTTTGGTTTAAAATTCGTATTTCGACCAATAAAAAAAATCCAAGTAAATCCAAATAAGGTCTTAGTTGAAAATTCAATTTTCTTGTTGTTGAAAATTCGTTTTTTGAGTTCAAAAATGCATTTGTTTAATACAATTTTTATCTTTGTGGATAAAAATTCCACTATTTGGTAGAAAACTCATTTTTTTTTTATTTTTAATGCAAGTTTTTTGTTAAAAATTTAATTATTTGTTTTGCATGAGCATTATTTATCTCTTTAAATTTATCTCCTTGGTTGAAAGAATTTGTGAAAATTTCGATTTTTAACTAAGAATGTAACTTTTCAATTTTTGATAGAAATTTAATATTTTTTAGTAGAAATTCATCTCTTTGATTGAAAATTCGTTTCCTTTTTCTTAATTAATTTTTTTAGCTCGGAATTTAAATCTTTCATTTTTTGTTAAAAACAGATCTTCTTTATTTAAAAATTCGTTTTTTTTTTTTTTGGTTGAAAACTAATTTCATCTAATTGGGTAAAAGTTTCACTATTTTGATAAAAAGTGATTATTTTGGTTGAAGGTTCATTTCTTTGGTTGAAAATTCAATGATTTAATTCCCCAATTAATATTTAATTCCCTGAATTTTATTTTATTCTCCTATTTTCTTAAAAAATCTAATCCCTTTTTTTTGAAATTCAAATATTTGGATAACATTTGTAACATTGTGTTAAATATTTCATTGTTTTGCTGAAATTTCAAGTAATTTGTTAAAAAATTATTTTTTTATTTTTTGTTCTTAATAGTAATCTTTTTTGTTAAAAATTTAAGTATTTGTATAAAAATTTTAATATTTTATTGAATATTGTATTATTTTGTTAGAAATTAAAGTATTTGGTTAAAAAGTCATCTCTTTTGGCAACAAATTCTACTGTTTGGTTACAAATTAATTGTTTATTTTTAAAAATTTAAGCATTTTGTTAGTTATTTAATTATTTTACTGAAAAAATTGTACTTTCTGGCGAAACATTATTTTCTTATGGTTGAAAATTCAATTATTTTATTGAAAATTTAATCTTTTTGCCAAAAAATCTAGTATTTATAAAGATTTTAATTGTTTCCTGAATATTTAAATTATTTTTCAATTTGTATTTTTGGTCCAAAATTCAACTGTTTGGTTAAAACTATTTTTTTTTAATTCAACTATTTTGTGAAACATTGATTGATTTAGTTGAAAATTCAAGTATTTGTATTCAAATTTTAATATTTTTAAAAATATTTTATTGTTGACTGAAAATTCCAGTACTTTACAAAAAGGCATCTTTATGGTAAAAAAATGCAACTGTTTGTTAAAGAGTTCTAATGTTGTTGAAAATTCAAGTATTTTGCTGAAAATCTGAATATTTTGTTAAAAATTGAAGTATTCATATAAATTTTAATTGTTTCTTGAATATTTAATTACTTTGTTAAAAATTCAGTATTTTGTGAGAGTCGACTTTTTGACCAATAATTCAACTGTTTGGCGAAAGTTATTTTGTTGTTGAAAGTTCAACTATTTTTTTTGAAAATTTAATAATTTTTCTATAAATTCCAGTATTTTTAAAAACTTTAATTATATCTTGAATATTTAATTATTTTATTGAAAATTTAAGTATCTTGTTGAAAATTTAAATCTTTTGCTAAAAATTCAAGTATTTTGTGAAAGAGTCTACTTTTTTGCCAATAATTCAAGTCTTTGGTTAAAACATTTTTTTTAAATAAACTATTTCGTGTAAAATTGATTGATTTTTTTAAATTTCAAGTATTGGTAAAAACGTTTAATTATGCCCTAAATATTTAATTATTTTATTAAAGAGTCGTCTTTTTTGGCTAAAATTCAACTTCTTGATTAAAACCTAATTTTTGTTGATTTTTTGGTTTTTTGAAAATTCAATTATTTTTAAAAAGTCATCTTTTTTTTATCGAAAGTTCAACAAATTCAAGTATTTTGTTGAAAATAGTTGAAAAAATCTTTTGCTAAAATTTCAATTATTTATAAAATTTTAAATATTTCATTATTTCGTTGAAAATTCAAGTATTTTGTGAAAAAGTAAACTTTTTTGGTTAAAAATTCAACTCTATGGTTAAAAAATTTTTTTAAGTGCAATTATTTTGTGGAAAAATGATTGCTTTTGTTAAAAATTAAATTATTTGTTTAAAAACTTAAATATTCTTGTGAATATTTAATTTTTGTTGTCGAAAATTCCAGTATTTTAAAAAAATCTTCTTTTTGATCGAAAATTCAACTGTTAGGTAAAAATTATTTTGATGTTAAAAACTCAATTATTTTGTTGAAAATTCGATTATTATAAAAAAGTGATCTTTTGGTCGAAAATTCAACTGTTTCTTTACAACTTTTTTCTTTGGAAAATTCCACTAATTTGATTAACATTTATTGATTTTCTTGAAAATTCCTGTATTTAAAAAAAGTAATCTTTATGTTAAAAAATTCAACTGCTTGTTAGAAAATTATTTTGTGGTAGATGAAAAATTAAACTATTTAGTTGAAAACGTAATCATTTTGCTATAAATTCAAGTGATTTTAAACTTTTAATTGTTTATTAAATATTTATTTATTTTGTTGAAAATTCCAGTACTATTTTGTGAAATATTTGTCTTATTTTGCTGAAATTTAACTTTTTCCTTAAAAAATAGTCATCTTTTTTCGTCGAAAATTCAACAATTTGGAGAAAAATTATTTTGTTGTTGGTGAAAATTTAAATATTTTGTTAAAGAGTCTTCTTTCTTGGTCGAAAATTAAACTGTTTAGTTAGAATTGGATTTTTGTTTTTGAAAATTCAATTTTATATTTTATGGAAAATTGATTTATTTTGTTGAAAATTCAAGTATTTGCATAAAAATTTAAATATTTAGTTGAAGCTTTATTTTTTTCTTGTTGAAAATTTGAATATTTCAAAAAGTAATCTTTTGATCAATAATTCAATTGTTTCGCGAAAAATAATAATTATTTTATTGTTGAAAATTTAATCATTTTTTTTATAAATTCCAGTATTTATAAAAAATTTTATTATTTCTTGAATATTTAATTAGGTAGAAATTTCAACTGTTTGGTTAAAACTTTTTTCTTTTTAAAATTTAACTATATTGTGAAACATTGATTGATTTTGTTGAAAATTCCAGTATTTTGTTAAAGAGTCGACTTTTTGGCCAATAATTTAATTGTTTGGTTAGAACATTTTTTTTAGTATTTGTAAAAACTTTAATTATTTCCTAAATATTTAATTATTTTATTAAAGAGTCGTCTTTTTTGGCTGCAATTCGACTGCTTGATTAAAATCTATTTTTTTTAAATGAAAATTGCACTATTTTGTGGAAAATTTAATGCTTTTGCTAAAAATTCAAATATTTAAAAATTTTAATTGTTTATTAAATGTTTGATTATTTTTTTGAAAATTCGAATATTTTTCTAGAAATTCCATTAGTTGTAAATACCTTTTTTTAAAAATTGTTTTGATGTTAAAAATTCAACTATTCTTTTGCTAAAAATTCAAGTAATTTAAAACTTTCAATTTTTTATTAAATGTTTATTTATTTTGTTGAAAATTCGAATATTTTGCTATAAATTCCATTAGTTTTAAATACTTTATTTTATGAATATTTAATTATTTGTTTGAAAATTTCAGTATTTTGTTAAAGAGTCGTCTTTTTTGGCTCAAATTCAACAGCTTGATTAAAATATATTTTTTTTTTTGTGAAAATTGAACTATTGAAAGTCATCTCTTTTGGCAACAAATTCTACTGTTTGGTTAAAAATTAATTGTTTTTTTTAATGTAAGCATTTTTTAAAATATTTAATTATTTTGATAAAAATTCAAGTATTTTGTTATTAATTAATATTATTTGTTGAAAAATTCATATGTTTTGTTAAAAAATTATTTTGTTGTTGAAAATTCCTGTTTTTTTTAAAGTCATCTTTTTGGTCGAAAATTCAACTATTTCGTGAAAAATTATTTCGATGTTAAAAATTCAACTATTTTGTTGAAAATTTAACCCTTTTGCTAAAAATTCAAGTATTTTAAGTCTTTTAATTATTTATTAAATATTTATTTATTTTGTTGAAGATACGAATATTTTGATATAAATTCTTCTAGTTGTAAATACTTTAATTATTTTTTGAATATTTAACTATTTTGTTGAAAAATCCAGTATTTTGTTAGTGAGTTGTATTTTTTGGCTGAAATTCAACTGCCTGATTAAAACATAATTTTTGTTTATGAAAATTGAACTATTTTAAGGAAATTTTATTATTTTTTGTTGAAAATTCAATTCTTCTTAAAAAGTCATATTTTTTGGTCGAAAATGTAACTGTTTTGGTGAAGAATTATTTTTTTGTTTTTGAAAATTTAGGTTTCTTGTTGAAAATTGATATATTTTGTTGAAAATTCATGTATTTGTAGAAAAATTTTAATATTTTGTTGAATTTTGTATTACTTTGTTAGAAAGTCATCTCTTTTGGCAACAAATTCTACTATTTGGTTAAAAATTAATTATTTTTTTTAAATTTAAGCATTTTTTGAATATTTAATTATTTTGCTAAAAATTCAAGTGTTTTGTTAATAAGTAATATTATTTGGTGAAAAATTATTGTCTTGTTGAAAATTCAAGTATTTTGTTGAAAATTTAAATCTTGCGAAAATTTCAAGTATTTATAAAATTTTTAATTTTTTCTTGAATATTTCAATATTTTGTTAAAAATTCAAGTATTTTGTGAAAGAGTCACCTTTTTTGTCAAAAATTCAACTGTGTGGTTAAAACATTTTTGTAAATTATTATTTTGTGAAAAATTTATTGGTTTTGGTGAAAAGTCAAGTATTTGTATAAAAATTTAAGTATTATTCTGAATATTTAATTTTGTTGTTGAAAATTCCAGTATTTTTTTTAAGAGTCATCTTTTTGGTCGAAAATTCAACTATTTGGTGAAAAATTATTTCGATGTTAAAAATTCAACTATTTTGTTGAAAATTTAACTCTTGCTAAAAATTCAAGTATTTTAAGTCTTTTAATTATTCATTAAATATTTATTTATTTTGTTGAAATTTCGAATATTTTGCTATAAAGTACAGTATTTGTAAAAACTTTAATTATTCCCTAAATATTTATTTATTTTTTAGAGTCATATTTTTTGGCTGAAACTGCTCAACTGCTTGGCCAAAACCTAATTTTTCTTGTTGAAAATTAAACTATTTTGTGGAAAATTTATTCTTTTTCGTTGAAAATTCAATTATTCTTAAAAAAGTTATCTTTTTTCTTTAAAAATTTAAGTGATTTGTGCAAAACTATTTAGTTGTTAAAAATTGAAGTATTTTTTTTTAAAGTCTTCTTTTTTCTCGAAAATTCAACTGTTTAGTTAGAACTTAATTTTTGTATTTGAAAATTCAATTTTATGTTTTGTGGACAATTTATTCATTTTGTTAAAAATTCATGTATTTGTATAAACATTTAAATATTTTGTTGAGTATTTAATAATTTTGTTGCGATTTCAAGTATTTGTATAAAAATTTAAATATTTAATTTTTCCTTGTTGAAAATTCAAGTATTTTTAAAAAAGCAATATTTTTCTTCCAAAATTCAACTGTTTTATTCTTTTTTGTTGAAAATTCAATTCTTCTTAAAAAATAATCTTTTTTGGTCGAAAATTTTTTGGTGAAGAATTATTTTTTTGTTGAAAATTTAAGTTTTTTGTTTAAAATTTATATATTTTGTTGAAAGTTGATGTATTTGTACAAAAAATTTAATATTTGGTTGAATTATGTATTACTTTGTTAAAAATTCATCTCTTTTGGCAACAAATTCTACTGTGAAAAATTCAGATGTTTTGTTAAAAAATTATTGTATTGAAAATTCAAGTATTTTGTTGGAAATTTAAATCTTTTGCGAAAGTTTAGAGTATTTATAAAAAATTTTAATTGTTTCTTGAATATTTAAATATTTTGTGAAAAATTTAGTATTTTGTGAAAGAGTCACCTTTTTTGATGAAAAATTCAACTGTTTGGTTTTGGTTAAGTATTTGTATAAAAATTTAAGTATTATTCTGAATATTTAATTTTGTTTTTGAAAATTCCAGTATTTTTTTTAAAAGTCATCTTTTTGGTCGAAAATTCAACTATTTGGTGAAAAATTATTTCGATGTTAAAAATTTAACTACTTTGTTGAAAATTTATTCTTTTTTGTTGAAAATTCAATTATTCTTAAAAAGCTATCCTTTTTCGTCAAAAATTTAACTGATTGGTGCAAGACTATTTAGTTGTTAAAAATTTAAGTATTTCTTTAAAAAGTCTTCTTTTTTCTCAAAAATTCAAGTGTTTAGTTAGAACTTAATTTTTATATTTGAAAATTCAATTTTATGTTTTGTGGGCAATTTATTCATTTTGTTAAAAATTCATGTATTTGTATAAACATTTAAATATTTAATAATTTTTTTGCAATTTGAAGTATTTGTATACAAATTTAAATATTTAATTTTTCCTGGTTGAAAATTCAAGTATTTTTAAAATAGCAATATTTTTCTTCCAAAATTCAACTGCTTTGTTTATTCATCTACTGGGACAGAAAATTCATATTTTATGGTAGAATAATAATTTTTTAAATTAAAATTAATAAATTAAAAATTCTTTCTTCTCTTTAAACTCGCCTATTTTTTCTTGGCATCTTGCAAAATATCTGCTGTGAAGGTTTTTTTTCATCTCGTCTTCAGGTTCGTATTTTTGATGTCATAATGACAAAGATAAATATATTTAATGAAATTGCGAAGGACTATCATAAAAGGTATAGAAAGTTTTTCGACCCGGACAAAAGTTGTGATGTACATTGGAAACGAACTTAAATGAAGTGGTATGACCTCGACCGCGATCTACGAAAACGATGAATCTGATTATGGTCGCCGATGGTCGTATAAGGTGGAGTCCACATCAACTGATCACGGGAATTTTCGTGTCGAAATTGAATTTGATTGTAAAAGTGAAAAAAAATGTGAAAAAAAATCCCGCCAAATTTTTTTTGAAAATTCGAAAAAATGGCGGGGTTTAAGACATTGATTTCTTGGACAACTTATTATTTAGTATTCAAATACGGCAGCATTTTAATCTAGTAATATTTTTAGCATAGCATTTTTTATAAACTGAATAAAATAGTATTTCGGAATCAAATTTCAAACTTTCAAATATATAATACTGCTTTCCTTGCAATTATTTAATTTGGAAATGAAGTTCAATTACTGGAAGAAGTTAGGGATAAGAAAAAAACTAATATTAATAAAATAGAATTTTTTTACCATCATACATTTTTTATTCTTCTTAAATTCTTATTAAATATATAGTGCATACATTTTATTATAAAAATAATTTTTTTAAATTGTTGAAGTGGTTCAAAATATAAAAAATTCTTAGTAGACTTAGTGGGCTCCGTAAACAAATTGTCATATAGAAAAAGAGAAAACTCTTGATTTTTTATTTAAATTGTTTAAATAAATCATATTTCTTGTAAATTTGCAAATCAACAAAGAAAAAGGCATTGAATAGTCATTCTTCGTTGACTCCGCAAAAAAATGACTCGAAGAAACAATGCCAAACTCTTAATTTTTAATCGAAATTGTTTAAATAATTAATAGTTCTTGTAAATTTATGAAGCAAAAAATAAAAAAGTAATTTAATAGTCTCTGTTAGTTGCCTCCGTAAACAAATTGACTCGTAGAAAGGAAGACAAACTCTTAATTTTTAATCGAAATTAGGAAAATAGTGAATAGTTCTTGTAAACTTTCAAAGCCAAATAGATAAGAGTAATCGGATTGACATTCTCAGTTGATTTTGAATAAGTAAACAAATTGACTCGAAGAAACAATGCCAAACACTTAATTTTCAATTGAAATTGATTAAATAAATAATAGTTCTTGTAAATTTATAAAGCAAAAAAGAAAAAAGTCATTGAATAGTCACTGCTGGTTGACTCCGTAAACAAATAGACTCATCGAAAAAGGCAAAACTCTTAATTTTTTAATCGAAATGATTAAAATAATTAATATTTCTTGCAAATTTACAAAGAAAAATAGATAAGAGTAATCGCATATATATTCTTAGTTGAGTCCGTAAACAAATTGACTCGTAAAAAAAGCCAAACTCTTAACTTTAATCGAAATTGTTTAAATAATTAATATTATTGTAAATTTGTAAAGCAACACAGGAAAAAGGCATTAAATAATAATTCTTAGTTGACTCCGGAAACAAATTGAATCGTAGAACAAAGCCCTTAATTTTTAATCGAAATTGTTTAAATAATGAATATTCTTGTTAATTTGCAAAGCAACATAGAAAAAAACCATCGGAAAGATATTGTTAGTTAATTATGTATAAAAACTGTGCTTATTCGTAGAAAAAATACCAAACTCTTAATTTTTTAATCTAATTTCTTTAAATAATTAATAGTACCTGTAAATTTACAAAGGAACACAGAAAAAATTAATTCTTAGTTGACTCCGTAAAAAAATATAATCGAAGAAAAAAGTAAAACTCTTCATTTTTAATCGAAATTGTTTGAATAATTAATATTCTTGTAAATTTGTCAAGCAACAAAGAAAAAAGTAATTGAATATTCATTCTTAGTTGCCTTCGAAAACAAATTGACTCGTAGAAAAAAGGCGAAACTGTTAATTTATGTGATCAAAATGGTTTAGATATCTAATATTCTTGTAAATTTGCACAGCATCACAGAAAAAATTTATTGAATAGTAATTCTTAGTTGACTCCGTAAACAACTTGAATCGTAGAAAAAAAGCCAAACTCTTAATTTTGAATCGAAATTATTATGAAAATAATGAATAGTTCTTGTAAATTTATAAAGAAAAATAGATAAGAGTCATGGCATACACATTCTTAGTTGACTTCGAAAACAAAATTGTTTGTAGAAAAAAGCCAAACCCCTAATTTTTAATCAAAATTTTTTAAATAATTAATAGTTCTTTTAAATTGATAAAGCCATAAAGAAAAAAGTAATTGAATAGTGACTGTTAGTTGACTCCGTAAAAAAAATTGACTCGTAGAAAGAAAGCCAAACTCTTAATTTTTAATGGAAATTATTATGAAAATAATAATGAGTTCTCGTAAATTTACAAAGATAAATAGATAAGAGTCATCGTATATACATTCTTAGTTGACTTCGAAAACAAATTGACTCATAGAAAAAAGGTCAAACTCTTAATTAAATAATCTAAATTGTTTAAATAATTAATAGTACATTTTTTAATTTACAAAGCAACAAAGAAAAACGGCATTGAATAGTCATTCTTATTTGACTCCATAAACAAATTGATTCGAAGAAGAAATGCTAAACTCTTAATTTTCAATCGAAATTATTATGCAAATAATGAATAGTTCTTGTAAATTTACAAAGCAAAATAGATAAGAATAATCAGAAATTTTTAGTTGAATCCGTAAACAAATTGACTAATACAAAAAAACCAAACTCTTAATTTTTAATCGAAATTTTTTAAGTAATTAATATTCTTGTAAATTTGTAAAGCAACACAGAAAACAGTCACTGGATTGACATTCTTAGTTGACTTCGAAATCAAATTGACTCGTAGAAAAAAGGTGAAAATCTTAAGTTTTTAATTAAAATAGTTTAAATAATTAATATTCTTGTAAATTTGCAAAGAAACAAAGAGTAAAGTCATTGAGCAGTCATTCTTAGTTGACTCTGTAAACAAATTTGCTCAAAGAAAAAAGGCCAAACTCTTAATTTCCATCGAAATTGTTTAAATAAATAATAGTTCTTGTAAATTTACAAAGCAACAAAGGAAAAAGGCATTAAATAATAATTCTTAGTTGACTCCGGAAACAAATTGAATCGTAGAAAAAAGCCCTTAATTTTTAATCGAAATTGTTTAAATAATTAATATTCTTGTTAATTTGCAAAGCAACATAGAAGAAAACCATCGGAAAGATATTGTTAGTTAATTATGTAAAGAAACTGTGCTTATTCGTAGAAAAAAGACCAAACTCTTAATTTTTTAATCTAAATTGTTTAAATAATTAATAGTACTTGTAATTTTACAAAGAAACAAAGAAAAAATTAATTCTTAGTTGACTCCGTAAACAAATTTACTTGAAGAAAAAAGCCAAACTCTTAATTTTTAATCGAAATTGTTTTAAAAAGGGCGAAACTGTTAATTTTTTTAATCAAAATAATTTAAATAATTAATAGTACTTGTAAGTTTACAAAAAAACAAAGAAAGAAGTCATTGAATAGTCATTCTTAGTTGACTCCGTATACAAATTTGCTCGAAGAAAAAAAGCCAAACTCCTAATTTTTTAATTGAAATAGTTTAAATAATTAATATTCTTGTAAATTTGCAATCCATAAAAAAATTGATTTTGCAGTCATTCTCAGTTGACTCCGTAAACAAATTGAATCTTAGAAAAAAAGACGAACTCTAATTTTTCCATCGAAATTGTTTAAATAATTAATAGTTCTTGTAAATTTACAAAGTAACATAAGAAATTGAACGTAA
>JAWWLR010000149.1:2263246-2292570 GCA_035041075.1 Acraspis erinacei | reverse complement strand
CTTTAAGACATCTTACGGTAAGCTGTATCGTTCTTTTTGCTTTGTACCTTTTTCCCCTCTGTGGGCCGACACGTTCTGCCCATTGTATAACGTGCCCTTTCTGTTTTCGATTTTGTTTTAACATCTTGTTATCATGCTGTTTTTTGTAAATAAATGTAGTGTTCAAGATAATTTCATAGTACGAAAATCATTGTTGATACGGCCCGCTTCGCGAAACCTTTTTATTTTTATAACTGCGGACAACTCTCAGTCCTAGAGTAATGGGGCCAGCCAACAATGAGGAGAAGCCTCCCCGCGCATAATTACATATCAGTGTTTCGTTTTACGAACATTGTTTTCCGGAATCTAGGCAGCTCATTTATATAATATTCTACTGATTCGTCACGCGTTCTAATTTCTTTTCACTTTTGATTCGATTTTTTTCTTTAACTTTGGGAATAAACAATCAAATAAATATTCTTACACCGAGGAAGAACTGCTGCAGATCAGAGCAATTTGTTATTGTATCATTTTAGTATGTGCCTCTTGTCTGAAAGTTCGTGCTGACGGACTTTGCACGTGTCCCGTACCCGTACTTTTGTTTGGAAACATATGTCTAACTAGGCAGCAGACATAACGCTTTTATCAAAGAAAAACGAGTGGTCCTTAACTAAAAAAGCTCTACCTAGTCGATTACCAGCATTAACCCAACATTCAACATTTTAATTGTTCATTATTTTTTATTTGAATACTTGCATTGGCTTATTTAGGTCGTAGGCATTTAGAGGATCCACATTTAGCAGACTGCCCGCGTTCAGAAGAATTTGGGACAAATTCTATACCTGGAGTCCAAGTTCCTGATTTATTTAGGTATTCAGAAGAATACTCAGCTATTCTTTTGAAATCCTGACACGTTTGAGACAATGAAAGGAAACCAACCATATATTAATAAAAAACATTGAATGGATATGTAACATTTTATTTTTATTTTAATATTCATCTAATTATTAAATATAATTTTACAAAATAATAAGAAAAATTATTTTATGTCATGTATTCAAAAATCCGTTTATTTAGGTTCATGTTCACACAGGTTTCGAAGACAAACATGTTATTTTTATGTTGCAATTCGGTCATGCAAAGAAGAGTTCATTTGAACTCTGAACACATTTTTTGTAGAATTTAGTGAATATTACAGCGAAAAATGACCGTATTTATGAGTTATTGGTATGAGTAACATCTAAATTATTTTGAATAACAAGAAATTTCCCTGTTAAACCATAATACGTAATAGTAAACAAAAATAATACATTAAGTTCAGAAGATGTAGTAAATAATGATAGTTAAAATAAATATAAGTGAATATAATTATGCAACAATAATTATTACACTCATGATTATTATTAACATACATCATAATTTAATTATTTAACTAATACAGATTTTTTAGTTAAATAATTATTTTATTACGTTTTTCATTGTTGTTGGCCATGAATAATAATTATATAATCATAAAGCAAACTGATAAAAAATATTTACATTCAAAACCATGAACTTAAATTAAAAGACTTGTCAATCGATGGTTGGTTTCCTTTAATTGCCCACCAAATTTCAGGCTTTCATAAGAACAACTGAGTATTCTTCTGAATGCCTAAATAAACCAGGCAGTCGGACGGCAGGTATATATTTCGTTCCGAATTCTTCTTAACGCCGGCAGTCAGCTGAATGTGAATCCTCTAAATGCCTAAGACATTTACATTGCACAAGCTAAAAGTGTACGCTGATGATTTGAGGGTACATTGTCTTGTAAGCTTAGCTTATTTTTCCTAGAATTTTATACCTTTGCTGATTAAATCCGACTTTGCACCTTCTATTTGCTGAAAATGAAAATTATAATATTAAACACACCAAATTTAAAATATAATACTTAATATTCTTTTGTCGATCAGGGTAATCAAAGAATTTCTGATATTAAATATTGCTGATTACTGGTCAAATAATTTTCTGGAGAAAATTGGCGTAACTGGTTAACGCTCCACTCGTGAATACTGGCGTTCCCGGCTCAAATCCGGACAGAGGAATATTTTTTCTCATTTCTCCAGAAAATTATTTCACCAGTAATCGAAAATATCTGACCTGAGAAATTAACAAATTTAAAATAGGGCAATGGTGGAATGGAATTGAACATAAACAGTTCAGTTATATATTTTATGTGGCAGAAAGGTTATTTTTTACTAATACATACCTTTCTCAGTTCAAGAGCAGCACTTTCACAGTTGTTAAATGTGAATACCCTATAAAATACTGTAGACGCTGCATATAGCAAAAGACTACCCAGGCACAAAAAACAAAACAGTAACATATAAATAATTGGGAAACTTGGAATGAAAGCAGAATTTATTTTAACGGAAATTCCCCATAGAAGTAGCAAGGAAGTAGGAACTGCGAAAGTTTTTAATATCCAATTCGACGAATTTAGCATCTGAAAACAGAAAATGAGAACAAGGTTATCATCTGTAGAACAAAAATTTTTCCCTTTAATTCTTAATTATTTAAATGGCCAATTTAACTTCTTGGAAGAAATCTGTTACTTATTTTGACAAAATAATGGTAAATTCCCGGTATGAAGATGAGTAATGAAATAAATTGAAATGACTACAAATATGGTCAAAATCCCCACGTTTTTAATCCAAATGAACGTGGTTTTCTGTCGTTAGCGTTTTAAATCATACGAACCTCTATAACTTTCGTCTCACTTTAATATTATTTAATATCATGATCATTTCTGTATATAAATTATTAAATTTCAATACTATTGAAGTGGGTTGACACTGAAGGCAAGTTCATTTTATGGGGCGGCTAGAGATCCTTAAAGGAGAGTTGAGGCACGGGGTACTCCAATTCTAGTCCGTGCCGCTGTATCGGAACTATGCAACTCGAAGAAAAAAAGCGAAACTCTTAATTTTTAATCGAAATTGTTTAAATAATTCATAGTTCTTGTAAATTTACAAAGCAAAATAGAAAAGAGTCATCGCATAGACATTCTCAGGTGACTTCGAATAAGTAAACAAATTGACTGGTAGAAAAAAGAAAAACTCTTAATTTTGTAACCTAAATTGTTTAAATAAATAATAGTTCTTGTAAAGTTACAAAGCAACAAAGAAAAAAGTAATTGAATAGTCATTCTTAGTTGAGACAGTGTACAACTTGAACCGTAGAAAACAAACAAACTCTTAATTTTGTATTATTAATTGTTTAAATAATTAATACTACTTGTAAATTTACAAAGAAACATAGAAAAGAGTCATCGGATAAACATTGATAGTAGACTCCGTAAACAAATTGACTCGTACAAAAAAGACAAACTACTAATTTTTAATCGAAATTGTTTAAATAATTAATAATCTAGTAAATTTTCAAAGCATTAAAGAACAAATTGATTGAATAGTCTTTCTTAGTTGACCCCGTAAATAAATTGACTCTTAGAAAAAAAGCCAAACCCTTAATATTTAATCGAAATTGTTTAAATAATCAATTTTCTTGTTAATTTGCAAAGCAACATAGAAAAAAAATAATCGGAAAGATATTCTTAGTTAATTACGTAAAAAAACTGTAATTATTCGTAGAAAAGAGACCATTCTTTATTTTTTAATTGAAATTGTTTAAATAATTAATATTTCTTGTAAATTTACAAAGCAACATAGGTAAGAGTAATCGGATAGTCATTCTTAGTTGACTCCGTAAACAAAATAACTCGAAAAATGACAACCTTTAATTTTTAATCTAAATTGTTTAAATAATTAATAGTAATTGTAAATTTACAAAGCAACAAAGAAAAAAGGCATTGAATAGTCATTTTAGTTGATCCCGCAAATAAGTTGAATCAAAGAAAAAAAGAAGAAATCTTTCTTTTTTAATCTAAATTGTTTGAATACTTAATAGTTCGTGTAAATTTACAAAGCAACAAAGAAAAAAGACATTGAATAGTCAGTCATAGTTGACTCCGTAAACAAATTGACTCGTAGAAAAAGCCACTCTTAATTTTTAGTCGAAATTGTTTAAATAATTAATATTCCTGTCAATTTATCAAGCATCAAAGAACAAATTGATTGAATCGTCATTTTTAATTGACTCCGTAAACAAATTGACTCGTGGAAAAAAGGTAAACTCTTAATTTTTTATTATAAATTTTTTAGATAATTAATAGTTCTTGTAAATTTGTAAAACATAGACAAGTCATTGAATAGTCATTCTCAGTTAACTCCGTAAGCAAATTGACTCTTAGAAACAAAGAAAAACTCTTAATTTTTCCATCGAAATTGTTTAAATAATTAAGTTCTTATAAATTTACAAAGCAACATAATAAAGTGAACGTATTCTTCAAAAAATAGTCATTTATGAAAATTGTTTAAACAATTTCAAGGTTTGAAGATTAAATCAATGTTTAACAAAAAAAATGAGCTCCACTCGAATTCGGGACGATCGCGAGAAATGTGTACATCCATAATGTAAACAAATCCCTCGAACTTGCCTTGACGCTGGTTTCTATAAATGCATGGGTTCAAAATTTAATTATTTTGTGGAAAATTTAAGTATTTTGTTGAAAACTCATTTCTTATTGTAGAAAATGCATTTTTTGTTTTAAATAAATTAATAAATTTGAAAATTTTAAATTTTTATCCGAATTACTGTTTTATTCCGTTTATAAAAGATTCTACGTTAAAAATATTACGAGATTAAAATGCTGCGGTATTTGAAAATTAATGTTCAAGGACATTGAAAAAATAGTAATTTAAGTACGGTCCCTTATAAATATTCAGATTCATTCAAAAAGATCTGGAATCATACAACTATTCAGAAATGTTTTTTAGTAGGACTAAAGACGTGGAAATAATTATTGAATTTTTAATAAACAAATAGTAGGAAGAAAATTAAGGGGCTATTCACTACGAAATTTTAAAACTGAATGCGGCAATCTGTATTGAATTTTTGTAGAGATTTCCAAGATTTCGTGTAGATTGCCGGGAGTTCCGAGATTTGCGACCCTGTTCTCAATCACAACTCACATGGAATTCTACAGGCTCGGCTAAACTCGGCGGCTTTCGGACTCAGTCGGCTATTCGTTCCACACAGATAAGTGTTTGACGGAATGCTCCACACCACCTTACCTTTGCCCACCTTACGCAAAGATTTCCAAGATTTCTCACGAATGCTAGATTGCCGAGATTTCCAATATTTCATCCAAGAATTCTTTTAAGATTTTCCACGCAGCAATCTTATCTAAGATTTATTAGTGAGTAACCACTCGATTAAAATAATTTCTTTGGGATTAGCAATGTTTGGTCACTTTTTTTAAAATAAATTTTTACAATGTATAAACAAAACGAGTTTGAGAGTTGGATTAATGAGACTTAATAAATAATCTCTTATAATAATAAAAAAAATTCTAAAGAATTATCTGTTCTAGTTATTTGTGAGAAAATAAATACCAATTTCTATGCAAAAGATCAAAAATTTATCCTGGAATTATAATTTAATAATTGTTTAAACAAACTTAATTACCAAATTACCTCTTTGGTTGTTACAAGATACAGTGTTAATTTTTTCTTTTTCTAAATAATTAACTGCAAATAAATAAATTTTTTTCTTTTTTAGAACTATTGGACAATGACTTACAATTACTATTGTTATCAACTTTTGTACATAAAATTTTCTTGGTCATTTCAGAATGTTCCAGGCATCAATAAAAACTTTTTTTTTCATAGGGCGTAAATTGTAATCAGTTTCGTGAATATGTGTGGCAGATAAAGTATCGTCTCCTTATCATCAGGTTGTTCAAGCACGCCTTGCTTTCTAGCGTTTATCCACTGAAATTCAAACTTATCTGGAAAACAGTATTTTCCTAAAAATTTTTTTTTGGTTTACAATTCACAAACTCTTTTTCGTTCTGACTTAATTTTTTTTAATTGAAAAGTTTACCATTATATTTTTGTTTCAGATTTCACCCCTTTTGGTTAAAAAATTTACTATTTGATTGAAAATTTAATTAATTTGTTGTACATTGAACTATTTTGTCAAAAATTAATCTTTATTGGTCGTAAATTCAACTTTCATCTTGTTGAAAATTTTGTAAATTAATTAATTTATTTTTTATAATTATATATTGTATTATACATTATATATGTATAATTTATATTATTAATTATTTTTTTTAATTAATTTTTTTTCAAACTAAAAATTTAACTATACCATTTTTGGTTGAAGATTTCTCTCTGTGGTTAAATATTCAATTATTTTATTGAATATTCGTTTCATTTTTCGTTTAAATTTAATTTTTTCAACTATAAAAAAATTAAATATTCCATTTTTTTGTTGAAAATGTATCTTTATTTGTTAATAAATGAACTATTTTGTTACAAATTTATTTTTGATTTGAAAATTCAACTATTCGGTAAAAAATTTATCTTATGTAAAAAAACATATTTTTTAATTAACTGTTTGTTTGAATTTTGAACTCTTTTGTTGAAAATTCATTTTACTTGCTGCAGATTTCTCATTTTAGTTAAAAAATCTTAAATATAAAACTTTAAAGAAAGGAAGAAAAACTTTTAAAAAAATTGTAGTAGAAGTTTAATCTTTTTGTTAAAAATTCGGCTTAAAAGTTGAATTTAATCTAAAAAAATTCTTTTTTTTCTTGAAGATTCATCTCTTGACTTGAAAATTCAACATTTTGTTTGACAATTGTTTTATTTATTCACTGAAAATTGTTTAATAGTTAAAAATTAGTATAAATATTTTTTTGTACAAAAATTGATTTTTTTTAAATTGAAAAGTTGAATTATTTAGTTGTTAATTTAATTATTTTACTGAAAAGTCATATTTTTTTATTGAAAATTCACCTTTTTTTAAAATTAATGATTTTTCTCGAAATTTCGTTTAATTTTGGAGAAAACTAATATTTTTAATTGAAAATTTTATTAATTAGTTGATAATCTAATTATTTTTCTGAAAAGTAATCTTTTTTGATTGAAAATTCTTTTATTTGATAGAAAAATAATATTCTGGGTTACAAATTTTATCATCTAGTTCAAAATTTAATTATTGTTTTAAAAGTTCAATAATGTTTTTAAAGTCATCTTTTCTGTTTAAAAATTTTACTATTTCATTGAAATTTCTTCTTTGTGGGTTGAAAATTCAACGTTTTCTATAAAAATGTTTGCCTTATTTTCTGAAAAATCATTAGTAGTTACAGATTTATTTATGTCAATTTGAATTTTGAGTTTTAGGTTGAAAGTTGAATTACATCGTAAAAAATTATTATTTCGAAGTTTCATTTCTTGGTTGGAAAATTGAATTATTTCGCTAAAAAAATTGTCAAAATAATATTTTATTTTTTTTAACTGAAAATTTAATTATTCGAGTTTTTTTTTAAACTGAACTCTTTTGTTGATAATTCGCTTTTTGGGTTTAAAGGTTAATTGGTTTTAATTAAAAAGCCGATTTTTATATTTTAGTTTCAGAATTCATATTTTTGATTCATAATTTAATATTTATATTGAAGATTTTAATATTTTGGTAAAAAATTAATATTTTTCGGCTGAAAAAAATATTTTCTTGCAAATGCAATATATTTCGAATCAAAATCTTAAGTATATTCCATTTGCATTAATTTTATTGAAAATAACCATTTTTTATTTGTTTCTATTAAATATTGTTTATAGGAACCTTGTTGGAATACAACAAATTATTTATTATTATTATTATTATTATTATTGTTTAAAAATTCAATTATGTGTTTAAAATTTAAGGACAATCGTTGAAATTTCTTATTTTTTATCGAAGATTCATTTTGTTTCAATTTCATTTTGTTGTAAATTGTTTGTTGTTAATAAAAATTTCTTTTTTCAATTACAAATCTAATTATTCCAGTTTTAGTTGAAAATTAATCTCTCAAAGTTGAAAAAGTATCTATTTTGGTAAAAAATTCAACTATTTGGTAGAAAATTAATCTTGTTAGTATGAAATTAATCTTCTTGGTTTAAAAGCCATATTTTTGGTTGAAAATTTATTTATTTTGATGAAAATTAAACAATTTTGTTAAAAAGACATCTTTTGAGGTTTAAAATTTAAGTGTTTTGGGGGAAAATTCTTTTTTGTGTGTAGAAAAAAATCTGCTTGAATGTACATTTTTTTTATTTATTTGTTCATTTAATTGTTTGGTTGAAAAGTAATCTTTTTGGTTGAAAATTAAATTTTTCGCTTGAACATTCATGAGTGTTGTTAAAAATTCCTTTTTTTGTCGAAAAATAATCTTATTGGCTGAAAATTTTATTATTTAGTAAAAAATTAAATTATTTTTATAAAAGTTCAATAATTTTTTTAAAATCATCTTTTTTCTTTGAAAGTATAATAATTCAAAATATGTTTCTATTGAATATTTGGTGGAAGACAAAAAATCATCACTTATTATTATTATTATTGGTTGATAATTCAACTACCTGGTTAAAATTTAAAAACTATCGTTGAAAATTCTTTTCTTTTTTTATTGTAATTTCATCAGTTGGATTGAAAACTGAACTATTTTGTTGTAAATTAAATAAAAATTATTTTTTTTCAACTGAAAATGCAATTATTCCATTTTTGGTTAAAAATTTATCTTTCTAAGTTGAATTTTTATTATTTAGTTGATCATTTAATTATTTTACTAAAAAGTAATCTTTATTGATAGAAATTTAATTGTTTGGTAGAAAATTCGTCTTTTAAATATAATACTAATTTTTCTTGTTAAAAAACAATCTTTTTGGTTGAAAATTGATTTATTTTGATAAAAATTTATCAATTTTAATGTAAACCCATCTGCTTTTTTTTTAAAGATTCAGTTGAAAATTTATGCTTTTTGTCGATTTTTTGTTGTTGAAAATAATCGTTTTAATTAAAAATTTTATTTAGTAGATCATCTAATTATTTTGTGGAACAGCTATCTTTTTTTGATTTTAATGTATAAAACTAACCTTCTTGGTTTAAACTTCATCTTTGTGGTTAAAAATTTATTTATTTTGATGGAAATTCATCAAGTTTTTTTTTCATCTTTTTGATTGAAAATTTTAATATTTAGTTGATCATTTAATTATTTTGTTGAAATATGATATTTTTGGTTAATTTTTTTTATTGGTGGAAAACGGATTTTTTAAATTGAAATTTGTATTATTTAGTTAATCATTTAATTATTTTAGTAAAAATTAATCTTTTTGGATAGAAATTTAAGCGTTTGATTGACAATTCGTGTTTTTAATATAAAACTAATTTTTCTTGATTGAAAATTGATTTATTTTTTTTTCAAAATTCATCAATTTTATTGAAAACCCATCTCCTTTGTTTTAAAAGGTTCGGTTGAAAATTTATGCTTTTTTATATTTTTTTAAGAAAAATAATCTTTTTAATTGATAGAAAAATAATATTCTGGGCTACAAATTTTATCATCTAATTCAAAATTTAATTATTGTTTTTAAAGTTCAATAATGTTTTTAAAGTCAACTTTTTTGTTTAAAGATTTTACTATTTCATTGAAAATTTTTCTTTGTAGGTTGAAAATTCAACGTTTTCTATAAAAATTGTTGTTTTTATTTACTGAAAAATCATTAGTAGTTCAAGATTTATTTATCTTAATTTGAATTTTGAGTCTTAGGTTGAAAGTTGAATTACATCGTAAAAAATTCTTATTTTGAAGATTCATTTTTTGGTTTGAAAATTAAATTATTTTGTTGAAAAAGTTTTTTCAAAATAAAATTGGATTTTTTTAACTGAAAATTTAATTATTCGATTTTTGTTTAAAAATTAATCTTTCTTAGTTGAAAACTAATCTATTTTTGTAGGAAACTAGTTTTCTTAGTTAAAAATTGAAAATTGAAAATGTTTGCTAAAATATTAGATTTTCAGTTTGAAAACTGAATTCTTTTGTTGAAAGTTTAAATTTAATCATTCTGCAAAAATGTCATGTTTTTTGGATAAAAATTTAACAGTTTATTTAAAAATTCATTTTTCTGTTACAAAATTAACTTTCTTGATTGAAAAGCTATCTGTTTGGTTGGTAATTATTTAGTTTAGTTGACCGTTTAATTATTTATTTGAAAAGTCATCTTTTTGGATGAAAATATAATTGCCTATTTGAAAATTTCGTTTTTTTTTTGGTAGAAAAGTAATTTTTTTATGGAAAATTTTATTATTTAGTTGGTCATTTAATTAGTTTGTTAAAAAGTCATCTTTTCAGATAAAAAATTTTACTAAAAAAGAACGCAATTATTATTTTTAAAACTCATCTTTTTGGATGAAAATATAATTTAATTGTAAATTTGAAAATTTATGCTTCTTTTTGAAAATTTAGTTTTTTTCCGCCTTTTGGGTTTAAAGGTTAATTGGTTTTAATTAAAAAGCCGATTTTTATATTTCAATTTCAGAATTCATATTTTTCATTTCATAATTTAATATTTATATGGAAAATTTTAATATTTTGGTAAAAAATTAATATTTTCCGGCTGAAAAAAAATATTTGCTTGCAAATGCAATATATTTCGAATCAAAATCTGAAGTATATTACACATGCATTAATTTTATTGAAAATCATTTTTTTTAAATTTGTTCCTATTAAATATTGTTTATAGGAACCTTGTTGAAATACAAAAAAATTATTTATTATTATTCTTTTTGGGTAAAAATTCAATTACGTGTTTAAAATTTAAGAACAATCGTTGAAATATCTTATTTTTTTATCGAAGATTCATTTTGTTTCAATTTCATTTTGTTGTAAATTGTTTTTTGTTGATGAAAATTTATTTTATCGACTAAAAATCTAATTATTCCTTAGTTGTTTATTTAATTCTCTTATTTAAAATTAAATTTTCGTTTATTTGAAAATTTAACTGTTTGGTTGAAAATTCGTCAATTTAGTATAAAACTAATCTTCTTGGTTGAAAAGAAACCTTTTTGGTAGAAAAATCATCAATTTGGTTGAAGTCTTCTTTTGCTGTTTTGGTAGAAAACTAAACTTTTTAATTGAAAATTTTATTATTCAGTTGTTTAGTTTTCCTGAAAGGTAATATTTTCTGGTTGAAAATTCCGTTTTTGTCGAAAACTAATCTTATTGGCTAAAAATTTTATTATTTAGTTAAAAATTAAATTATTGTTATAAAAGTTCAATAATTTTTTTAAATCATCTTTTTTCTTTGAAAATTTTTCTGTCCTTCTTGGTGGAAAATCCAAAATTTTGTATGCAATTTTTTTCTTTATTCACTGAAATAATTTTAATAGTTAAAAATTAATTTATTTTTATTTAAACTTTGAGTTTTAGGTTGAAACTCGAACTACTTATTTGACATTTTTGCTGTTGTTCTTGTTAAAGATTTAGATCTTGTGTTGAAAATTGTTGGAACTGATTTTTATTAAATTTATTTAATTTAAAATTGAATTTTACCACTATGGTTAAAAATTGATCTTTTTTATTTGAAAATTTAGATTTTTTGGTACCAAATTATTTTCCTTAATTAAAAATTCAACTATTTGGCTAAATATTCATCATTGGTTGAAAAGAAACTCTTTTGTTAAACAATTCATCTTTTTCCTTCAAAAGTGAATTGGTTTTAATTAAAAAGTCAACTATTGTGTTTCTGTTTCAGAATTAATATTTTTTAGTTGCAAATTTAATTATTATCTTAAGAATAAAATGCTTCGATAGAAATTTACAATATATCGACTTGAAATCCCAACTGCATTATTTGTATTTGAAAGAATAATTCAAAATATGTTTATATTGAATATTGTTTATAGGATCCTTGATGGAAGAAAAAAAATTCACATTAAAAAAAATAGGTCTCGAAAAATATCTCAAAAGCAAAGAAACTGATTAAACTTATTATTATTATTATTATTATTATTATTATTATTATTGGTTGAGAATTCAACTATCTGGTTGAAAGTTAGAAACTATTGTTGAAAATTCTTTTTTTTTTTAAATTGAAATTTCATCAATTCGATTGAAAATTGAACTATTTTGTTGTAAATTAAATAAAAATTCATTTTTTCAACTAAAAATTCAATTATTCCATTTTTAGTTAAAAATTGATCTGCCTAAGTTGCAAATTTAACTGTTTGGTAAAAAATTAATTTTTTTTGGTAGAAAAAAATTTTTATTATTTAGTTGGAATAATTATTATTATTTAGCTGGTGGAAAATTAATCTTTTTAATTGAAATTTGTATTATTTAATTGATCATTTAATTATTTTACTAAAAAGTAATCTTTTTTTGATAGAAATTTAAGTGTAAATACTTTCGATAAGACAATTGGCAACAATTAGCAATTTAAAGGATCTGAAAGTTGTTGCAAACTTATTAAACATATTTATTATTATTATTATTTTTGGTTAAAAATTCAATCACGTGTTTAGAATTTAAGAAAAATCGTTGAAATTGCTTCTTTTTTTATCGAAGATTCATCTCTTGCATTAAAAATTGAATTATTTTGTTGTAAATTTTTTTTGTTGATAAAAATTTATTTTTTCCATTAAAAATCTGATTATCTAATAATTTTATACTGTTTTATTGAAAACTCATGATTTTCGTTAAAAAATCGTTTTTGCGTAAAGAAATAATCTCTTTACTTAAAACTTTTATTACTTAGTTGTTCATTTAATTATTTTGTCGAAAAGTCATCTTTTTTATTAAAAATTCAACTGCTAGTTTGAAAATAAATTTTTTTGTAGGAAAATAATTTATGTAATTGAAAATTTTATTATTTTTTTAAAAGTGAATTGGTTTTAAAGAACAAATGTACTGCTATCTGCATTAATTTTATTTTTATAAAAATTAAAAATGTTTTTCTACTAAATATTGTTTATAGGAACCTTGGTGGAATAAAAAAGCAATGTAAATACTTTCGATAACACAATTCGCAACAATGAGCAATTTAAAGGATCTGAAAGTTGTTGCAAAATTATTAAACATTATTATTATTATTAGTTATTATTATTATTATATATATATATTATATTATTATTATTATTAGTTATTATGAGTTATTATTATTATTTTTGGTTAAAAATTCAATTAAGTGTTAAGAATTTTTTTTTGTTAATAAAAATTTATTTTTTCCACTAAAAATCTAATTATTCCAGTTTTAGTTGAATATTAATATCTCAAAGTTGAAGAAGTATCTATTTTGGTAAAAAATTCAACTATTTGATAGAAAATTATTCTTGTTAGTATGAAATTAATCTTCTTGGTTTATAAGCCATATTTTCGGTTAAAAATTTAGTATTTTGATGAAAATTAAATTTAGTAAAAAATTAATTTATTTTAATTTAAACTTTGAGTTTTAGGTTGAAACTTGAACTACTTATTTGAAATTTTTGTTGTTGTTAAAGATTTAGATCTTGTTTTGAAAATTGTTATAATTGATTTTTTTTTTTAATTTTTAAAATTAAAAATTGAGTTATACCATTTTTGTTCAAAATTGATCTTTTTTATTTGAATATTGTTTATAGGATCCTTGATGGAAGACAAAAAAAATCACATTAAAAAAAACAGGTCTCGAAAAATGTCTCAAAAGCAAAGAAACTTATTAAACTTATTGTTATTATTATTGGTTGAAAATTCAACTATCTGGTTGAAAGTTAAAAACTATTGGTGAAAATTCTTTTTTTTTCAATTGAAATTTCATCATTTGGATTGGAAATTGAACTAATTTGTTGTTAATTAAATAAAAATTCATTTTTTCAACTAAAAATTCAATTATTCCATTTTTGGTTAAAAATTGATCTTTCTAAGTTGCAAATTTAACTGTTTGGTAAAAAATTAATTTTTTTGGGTATAAAAAAATTGTATTATTCAGTTGACCATTTAATTATTATTATCTTTTTATTAAAAATTCAACTGCTAGTGTGAAAACAAATTTTTTTCTAGAAAACTAATTTATGTAATTGAAAATTTTATTATTTTTTTAAAGTGAATTGGTTTTAAAGAACAATTGTACAGCTATCTGCATTAATTTTATTTTAAAAAAAATTCAAAATGTTTTTCTATTTAATATTGTTTATAGGAATACAAAAAAAATTATCTCATCTTTCCAAAAATAAATCTCGAAATATGTGTCAAAAGCAAACAATGTAAATACTTTCAATAAGACAATTGGCAACAATTAGCAATTTAAAGGATCTGAAAGTTGTTATAAACTTATTTAGAACGAGGTCATGTTTCAGAACACACATTCAATTTTCAAGCGAGAATTTGCCTCTGGATTAAGGTTTATTCAAGCCTAGCTGGTACTTCCGGCATACGAAGCAGATTATGTTTTCTTAAAAGTGACCGCTTTTAAAAGGGTAAGTATAAGTGTAAGTGTAAATATCAGTTCATTGAACCACATACGAACGTCTGGTACAAATGAGTGGATATATTTTTTCTTCACGTTTACCGATAAATTATCGTTTTTTCTTTTTTTTTTTAGGGCAAGAATTCGGTTGAAAAATATTTTACATTTCTTAGCTAATTTACGTGACTTTACACTTTACCTGACCCACGGTTGTTCAACTTTACATGAAAATGAATATACATTTCAGAGGCCAAGAATAACTGATTGTGAAATCAAAAGAAATGGAAAAAATTCTTGAAAATTTATATTTTTTAATTTAAAATTGAATTTTTATACGAAAAATTCGCCTCTTTGTTTGAAAAATTTATTAAGTTAGTTAAAAATTTATTCATTTTGTTAAAAATTGGACTATTTGTTTGAAAATTTGTCCTTTTAGCATAAAAATAGTCTTCTTGGCTTAGAAGTCATTTTTTTGTTTAAAAATTCAATTTTTTTAGGCACATTAACCTTTTGTTTAAAATTCACAATTTCTTGCTGATAAATTAACTTAAATATTTGTTGGATTAATACTTTTTCTGGAAATTTTTTTTAACCTAATCCTCTTCATAAATATTGTTTTTATGAAAATTGTCTTTTTCTTTCAAATTCCTATTTTTTTCTTGGAAATACAATTTAAATCTTTTTTGATGAAAATTCAACACTTTTTTATTTAATTTCTCTTTTTGATTTAAAAATTCACCCGGTTTAGTAGAATTTTCAATTTTCTTGGACGAAAATGCAACTGTTTGATTTACAATTTAAGAATCTTTTTAACAATTCACACCTTTTGTTTAAAAATCCGACTATTTAGCAGAAAATTAACTTATTGTTTACAATTATTCTTTTGGTGTTGGAATTTTGTTTTTAGAAGAAATTTCCTCTTTCTTGAATTAAAATGCAACTGTTCGATTGAAAATTAAAAAATTTGGTTAAAAATTTAACTAATTCGTAGAAAATCTACTTTTTGTTTAAACTTAATATTTTGGTGTTGAAAAGAAATCTGAGATATTTCCTAGATAAAAATTCAAATACTTTTTTAAAATTAAAAAAAGTTTTTTAAATTAAAAATTAATCTGGTTTAGGAGAAATTTTATTTTCCTTGAATAAAAATGACACAGCTTGGTTGTAAAATTAAACTCTTTTGTTAAAAGTCATACTTTTTATTTAAAAATTATATGTTAGTCTTAAAAATTTTTAATTTGGTCGTTTTTTATTAAAAATGTATCTTACTTAATACAAATTTAATCTTTTTTCGATAAAAATGGAACTATTTGGTAGAAAATTCAACTCTTTTGTTAAAAATTCATCCTATTTGGTTGGAAAAGTTTTTTGTTTTTTGATTGAAAATTCCATTTTTTTCGTTTAAACTTATTTTTTGTTTAAAAATTCATATTTTGATCTTAAAGAGTCAACTGGAATCTTTTTTGAATGAAAATTCAACTAATAAAAAAAGTTGTTTTTTTAATAACAAAATCATCTGTTTTAAGAGAAATTTGATCATTCTTGGATAAAAATGCAACTATTTGGTTAAAAATTCAATTTTTTTGGTAGAATCTTTTTGGGACGACTGAAAAATCCAGAAAAATAAAATTCCCGTCAGAGTAAAATTCCCGATTTGGAAAATTGCCGAATAATAAAATTGCCGAAAAATAAAAATAACGAATACAATTTTTTATAAATATGTTTCATTAGTTGTAAATATAATAATTAAATTTTATTTTTTTTAAAATTATTTTCAATGTTTAAAATTTCGAAAATTATTGTTTGAATTTGAAATAACGATAATTAAATTTTTTTTTAAATATTGTTATTTTTATTCAAACAATAATTTTCGAAATTTGAAACATTAAAAATAATTTTAAAAAAATAAAAATTCATTATTGTATTTATAATCAATCAAACACATTTATAAAAAAAGTGTAATTGTTTAAATTCGGGAATTTTCAAATTCGAATATTTTATAATTCGGCAATTTTCTGTCTGGAATTTTATTATTCGAGAATTTTCCAATTCGGTAATATTATAAACTGGCGTGAATTTTATTATTCGGCAATTTTCCAATTCGGGAATTTTATAATTCGAGAATTTTATTAATCGGGAATTTTATAATTCGGGAATTTCATTATTCGAGAATTTTAATATTCGGGAATTTTCCAATTTGTTAATTTTATTTTTTGACAATTTTATTCTTCGCGAATTTTATTATTCAGGAATTTTCCAATTCGGGAATTTTACACTGTCAGGAATTTTATTTTTCGAAATTGAAAATTGATCTTTTTAATTAAAAAATCATCTGTTTTAGTAGAAATATTATTTTTTTTTTTACAAAAATACAACTTCTTATTCAAAAGATTTGGTTGAATCACTTTCTTCAGAAATCATTTTTTTCTTGACGATTTATATTTTTATTTGAAAATTCATCGCTTTGGTTGAAAGTTTAACTATATTTTTTTTAAATAATCTTTTTTAATTGTAAATTCAACTGCATGGATGAATGTTAAACTACATTGTAAAAAATTTATTTTGTTGATAGAAACCTTTAGTTGAAAATCTAACTGTTTCGTCGAAAAGCCTTTTTTTGGTTTGAAGTTAATTTTTAGCTGATAATGTAACTTTTCCAATTTTTTAAGATTAATCTTTTCGTTTACAATTTCCATTTTTTAGTAACAAAAAATAATTTTCTTGTTTTTAAAATTTCATGTTTGTGGGGTATGCATCAGCTTCGTGGAAAATTAATTTTTTTCTGAAAAACTTTTTTTATGGAAAACTTGGAAATTTTTATTGCTCAGTTAATCATTTAAATATTTGCTGGAAAAGTCATATTTTTTTAGTTGAATATTTAACAGTTTGGTTGGAAATTTATGCATTTTGCTGAAAATGCGTTTTCTTTTGGTGGAAAATTAATATTTTTTATCATAAATTTTTATTATTTAGTTAATCATGTAAAAATTTTGCTCAAAATTAAACAATCTTGTTAAAAAAATCTCTTTTTTAATTAAAAATAATTGTACTGTTTGGTTGAAAATTCTTTTTCTTTTTGTGAGATTTTATTAAAAATTCAACAATTTTGTTGAGAAGTCTACTAGTTGGATTTCAAATTAAACAATTTCGTTAAAAAGTAACTTTTTTTCTCTTACTTTGTTGAAAATCTCTATTTGTTGAAAATGCATTACTGACGTTGAAAATTCATAAATTTTGTTGAAAAGTCATCTTTGCTTGTTTGAAAATTTAATTTTTTTTTTTTGAAAATGCATTTATTGTGTTGACCGTTTTTCTAACTAATATTTTTTTAAATTGTTATTATTTAGTTAATAATTTTAATATTTCGTTGAAAATTCATGCATTTTGTTGTCATCTGCTTTTTTTTAACTAATATTTTTAAGTTGGAAATTTTTATTATTTAGTTGAGCATTTAAATATTTTTTAATTATTTAAACATTTTATTAAAAAACATTTTTTGTTTTTGAAAATCCATGCATTTTATTTGCAATTGGTTTTTTTCGAACTAAGATTTTTATTTGGAAATTTGTCTTATATAGTTGATCATTTGAATATTTGATTGAAAAGTAATATTTTTCGTTGAAACTTCGTTTTTTTTAGAAGAAATCCAATCTTTTTGGTTTGAATTTTTTATTATTTACTTGTTCATTTTATTATTTTGTTACAATTTTCACAATTTTATTCAAAAGTCATCTTTTACGGTTGAAAATTTGACAGCTGGGTTGGAAATTATTTTGCTGTTGTAAAAAAACTATTTTTTTATTAAAAATTTTATTATTTAGTTTTTTTTTAATTCAACTCTTTTTTTATTTAAAACTAAAATCCTATTTTGTTTCACTGTCAAAAATTAAAATTTTATTTCAGAACTTATCTGTATGGTTTAAAATTAACCTTTTTTAGTCGAGATTCAAGTATTTTGTTGATAATTCGTATTTTTTATTAATTAAACTATTTATTATTTCAAAGTAAAAGTTTTTCGATTTTGATTGTTTTTGTTGAAAATTCATATTTTTAGGATAAACAATTTAATTTTTGGTTGAAAATTCGTCTCTTGACATAAAATTAATCTTTCTGGTTGTATTGGTTGGATTTAAAAGTAAAATATTTTTGTTATTAATATCATCCATTACATTTTTCGTGGAGAATTAATTTTTTGGGTAAAAATAATACACAATTTTTGTTTTTGAAAATGTGACTGTTATGGTGATAATTCGTCTTTTTTGGTAAAAAACATAATTTTCTTAATGAAAAATTAATCTTCTTCGGTTCATCTCTTTGGTAGAAAATTTAAATATTCAAAAAAATTATCTGCATTTTTGTTTAAAATAGATGTTTTAACTGTGAATTTAAATTTACCATTTTTGGTTAAAAATTAATCTTTTTTTGTTTGTTCAAAATTCGGCTTTTTTGAAGAAAACTATCTTTTTGGGTTGCAATTTCCTCTTTTTTGGTTTATAATTAATTTTGTCTTGAAAATTCATATTTTTCAGTTAGGAATTTAACTTTGGTACAAAAAATGCATTCTTTGCATGGAATGACAAAAAGTTTGGATAAGCCATTTTCTTCATGACTAAAAAATATTTGTTCAAAATTCATCTGTTTGATTCTTTTGGATTGAAAGATTATATTTTTTTGTTAAAAATTCAACTGTCTTCTGAAAAATTCAATTATTCGTTTTGCTTCGTATTAGTCGTTGAAATTTTATCTTTTTCTATTGAAAAAACTAAAACTTTGTCGTCCAGAACGGTTCGGGAATTTTATTCGAAACTTTTCAAATTTGGGAATTTTATTATTTGAAAATTGTTTTATTCTTGAATTTTAGTATTCGCGAACTTTCCAATTCGGGAATTTTATTATTTGGGAATTTTGATATTCCGCAATTTTCCAGTTCGTGAATTTTATTATTCGGGAATTTTGTCATTCAAGAATTCATTTATTCGGGAAATTTCCAATTCGGGATTTTTATTAGTCGGGAATGTTATTATTCGGGAATTTTTTTATTTGAGAATTTTATTATTTAGGACTTTCTTATTCTGAAATTTTATTATTCGCAAACTTTCCAATTCGAGAATTTTATTATTTGGGAATTTTGGTATGGAGCAATTTTTCAGTTCGTTAATTTTATTATTTGGCCATTTTTCTATTCTGGAATATTTTTATTCGGGAACTTTGCAATCCAGGAATTCTATTATTTTGAAGTTTTGTAATTCGTGAATTTAATTATTCAGGAAATTTCCAATTCGGCATTTTTATTATATGGGAATTTTTTTATTCGGGAATTTTTCAATTTGTGAATTTTATTATTTGGGAATTTTATTCTCCGGGAACTTCCTAATTCAGAAATTTTATTTTATTTTTAAAAATTTTGTTATTCTTGAACTTTCCAATTTTGTAATTTTATTACTTGGGACTTTCGTTTCACGGGATTTTTATTATTTGGGAATTTTGTTAAATGGAAACTTTCCAATTCGAGAATATTATTATTTGGGAATTTTGTTATTCTGAGTTTTATTTTTCGGGAAATTTCTAATTCAGGATTTTTATTTTTTGGGAATCTTTTCTCGGGAATTTTATTATTTGCGAACTTTTCAATGCGGGAATTTTACAATTCGTGAATTTTATTTTTTGGCAATTTCATTATTCAGAAACTTTCCAATTCAGGGATTTTATTATTTTTGGAATTTTGATATACGGCAATTCCTCAGTTCGTCAATTTTATTTTTGGCAATTTTGTTATTCGGGAACTTTCAAATTTTTGAACTTTATTATTTTGGGAATTTTGATATTCCGGAATTTTCCAGTTCGTGAATTTTATTATTTGGAAATTTTTTTATTCGGGATTTTTTTCAGGAATTTTATTATTCGGGAATTTTATTATTTGGGAATTTTGTTATTCGGGAATTTTATTATTCAGGAACTTTGCAATTCAGGAATTCTATTATTTTGGAGTTTTGTTATTCGTGCATTTAATTATTCGGGAAATTTCTAATTCGGGATTTTTATTATTCGGAAATTTTCTTATTCGGGAATTTTTCAATTTGTGAATTTTATTATTTGGGAATTTTTTTATTCGGAAACTTTCTTTTTCAGGAATTTCATTTTATTTTTGTGAATTTTGTTATTCGGGAATTTTATTATTTGGGACTTTCGTTACTCGAGATTTTTATTATTTGGGAATGTTTTTAATCCTAAACTTTCCAATTCGGGAATATTATTATTTTAGAATTTTGTTATTAGGGCGTTTTATTATTGTGGAAATTTCTAATTCGGGAATTTTATTTGTTGGGAATCTTTACTTAGGTATTTTATTATTTGCGAACTTTTCAATTCGAGCATTTTCATATTCGGGAATTTTACAGTTCGTGAATTTTATTTTTGGCAATTTAGCTATTCGGGAACTTTTAAATTAAAGAATTTTATTACATTAGGAATTTTGATATTCGGAAATTTTATTATTTAGGAATTTTGTTACTCCGAAAATTTTCAATTTGGGAATTTTATTATTTGGTCATTTTCTTATTCGGGAATTTTATGATTCAGGAAATTTCCAATTCCGGAATTTTATCACTTCGGAATCTTATTATTCAAGAAGTTTCAAATTCGGGAATTTTATTTTTTTGGAATTTTTTCCTCGGGAATTTTATTATTCGTGATCTATCCAATTCGGGAATTTTCCAGTTGGTAAATTTGATCATTTGGCAATTTTGTTATTCGGGAACTTTCCCATTCGTAAATTTGATTACTTCGGAAATATAGATGTTCGGGAAATTTCTAATTCGGTAATTTTATCATTTGGGAATTTTGTTATTCCAGAATTTTAATATTTGGGAATGTTGTTATTCGGGAACCTTGTAATTTAGAAATTTTATTATTTGGGAGTTTTGCTTATTTGAGAATTTTTATATTCGGGAATTTTACTATTTCAGGAATTTTATTATTTCGGAATTTTATTTTATTATTTGGGAATTTTCCTATTCGGGAATTTTGTTCTTTGGAAATTTTTTTATTTGCGAACTTTCCAATTCCAGAATTTTATCATTTCGGAATTTTGATATTCGGAAATTTTTCAATTCGCGAATTTTATTTTTTGGCCATTTTTTTATTCGGTAACTTTCCAATTTGGGAATTTTATTATTTTGGAAATTTTTATATTCCGGAAATTTTTAATTCGGTATTTCTATTATTTGGGAATTTTTTTATTCGGGAATTTTATTATTCGGGAATTTTACAATTCGGGAATTTAACTTTTTCTTGAATTTTGTTATTCGGCAATTTTCCTATTCGGAAATTTCATTACTTGGGAATTTTTTTATTCTTGAACTTTCCAATTTGTTGATTTTATTATTTGGGAGTTTTGTTACTCGGGATTTTCATTATATGGGAATTTTGTTAATGTGAAACTTTCCAATTCGGTTGTATTATTATTTGGAAATTTTTTTATTCGCCAGTTTTATTATTCGGGAAATTTCTCATTCAGGAATTATATTTTTTAGGAATTTTTTATTCGGTAATTTTATTATTCGTGAAATTTTCAATTCGGGAATTTTCTAGTTGGTCAATTTTATTGTTGACAATTTTGTTATTCAGGAACTTTCCGAATTGGAAATTTGATTATTTTGGGAATTTTGATATTCCGGAAATTTTCAATTCGGTAATTTTGTTATTTGGGCATTTTATTATTCGGGATTTTTTTCGGGAATTTTCCAATTCGGGATTTTTGTTATTCGGGAATTTGATTCTTCGTGAACCTTGCAATTCATAAATTTTATTATTTGGGAGTTTTGTCATTTAGGGAATTTTTATATTCGGGAATTTCCCTATTTCAGAATTTTATTATTTCGGAATTTTGTTATTCCGGAACTTTCTAATTCGGGAATTTTATTATTTCGTAATATTGTTATCCGCGAATGTTATTATTCAGGAAATTTCCAATTCGCTAATTTTATCGCTTAGGAATTTTGTTATTCGAGAATTTTCCAATTCGGAAATTTTATTATTTGGAAGTTTTGTCATGTGGGAATTTTTATGTTCGGGAATTTCCCTATTTCGGAATTTTATTATTTCGGAATTTTGTTATTCCGGAACTTTCCAATTCGGGAATTTTATTATTTCGTAATATTGTTATCCGCGACTTTTATTATTCAGGAAATTTTCAATTCGGTAATTTCATCGCTTAAGAATTTTGTTATTCGAGAATTTTCCAATTTGGAAATTTTATTATTTGGGAGTTTTTTCATGTGGGAATTTTTATATTCGGGAATTTCCCTATTTCTGAATTTTATTATTTCGGAATTTTGTTATTCCGGAACTTTACAATTCGGGAATTTTATTATTTCGTAATATTGTTATCCGCGAATGTTATTATTCGGGAAATTTCCAATTCGGGAATTTTATTATTTGGGAGTTTTGTCATGTGGGAATTTTTATGTTCGGGAATTTCCCTATTTCGGAATTTTATCACTTCGGAATTTTGTTATTCCAGAATTTTTCAATTTGAGAATTTTTTTATTTGGGAATTTTATTATTCCGGAAATTTCCAATTCCGCAATTTTATCACATCGGAATTTTGTTATTCGGGAATTGTCTTATTCGGGACCTTTCCAATTTGGAAATTTCACATTTTCGGGAATTTATTTTGCCGGATTTTTCAATAATCCCATTTCATAATAATAAACATTCTAAAAACAATGCTTAAAGAAAAAATTGATATTTTTTGATAAAATAAGATAAATGTTGATGTCTCAATTACAAGAAATCCTGATGGTATTCATTCACTTAAAAAATTATTTTAGTTTCTTATAAACTATTTTGTGGAACAAAATCTGAACAAAAACACCAATTTTGAATTCTCAAAATTTCAAATCATTCTATTTAAAATCCGTCGATTACAAATTATCTAATTTGAAGTGTTTACAGATGCTAAAATATGCCTTATTTCGAAAGCATTCAGTTTATAAATTATGCTCTCGATAGATTTCATAGTGAAGGTTTATTAAGCACCGTGAAAAATTGTTTAAATCCGGTAGTTAGGAATTTTTTCCAAGAAATAAAAACTACTACTTGGAATGATTATAAATCACGAACTGAAAGCATTAATAGTAGTGAATTTTATCAAGAAAAGAAAAAACTTTTTCCAGCTCATGGGAATTTTATTAATGATTTTTTATTTTGGAAAATTAATTTTTGAGCATTTCTAAAAATGTTGAAAAATATCTCCAAAATTTGCATGTAATTTTTTTCAAATTTTAGGATTAATTTGAGTTAGCGTCACATTTTTTGAAAATTCTTCTTTTTTGGTAGAAATAGTTTTTTTTTTTTTGAAAATTCGCCGGTTTTTGATGAACTTTAATCAGTTTCAATTAAAATCAAAAAAATTTTTAGTTTAAATTTCAAACAATAAATTGCACCATTTTTTATTTAGAATTAACATTTATTTTGTAATTGAAATATTTTTTTAGAATTATTCTTTTTTGTTGTAAATTCAAGGACTTCGTTACATATAAAAAAATTTAATTTTTCGTTAAAAATTTGATGAAATATTCAGCTTTTTTTAAAATTAATTTTTCGATTGGAAATTCTTGTCTTGAGGATAAAAAATTAACTTTTTTGTTAAAAATTCTTCCTCTTTTCTAGAAGAAATTTTGTCTTTTTTTTTCTTTGTAAAAAATTCATCCGTTTGGTTGAATATTCAAGCTTTTAGATTAAAATTTTAATTTTTTGTTGAAACTTGATCTTTCTTTACTGAATAATAATATTTTTTGATGAAAATCCAATTACCTGTTTAGAAATTTAACCATTTTGTTAAAAATTACATTTTGGGTGAAAATTCAAATTAATTTTTTATCTGAAAATGTAACTATTCCATTTTTTCGAATGTTAATACTTTTGATTAATTTTTTAAAATAATTTTATTCAAAATTAAATTTTTTCATACAATTTTCAACAATTTTTTGAAAAAGACCAATTTTTTGGTTGAATTAATTTTGTTTCAACTATTGTTCAACTATTCAACTATTCAACTATTTTGTTGAAAATTCGCCTGTTTTTGATGAATTATACTCAGTTTTAATTAAAATTAATTTTTTTTTTAGTTTACATGTCAAATAATAAATTGTAATGTTTTTTTATTTAGAATTAACATTTTTTTTAAAATATGAAATATTTATTTTTTTGTTTGGAATTATTCTTTTTTGCTGTAAATTTAACTAATTGGTTGAACTTTGAAATAATTTTTATAAAATTAACTTTTTTGGTTAGAAATATTTTTCTAAGAAATAAAAATTAATATTTTGAATTATAATTTACAAGCTAAAAGCATAGAATATTAGTGCATTTTATCAAGGAAAGAACCAACTTTTCTCAAGATTCTGGTTAATATTTTTAATGACTTTATTTCGAACAATTAATTTTAAAATATTTCTAAAAATGTCGAAAAAAACCTGCAAGATTTTCATGTAATTTTTGCATTTTTTAAAGATTTTTCTAAATTTTAGAAAAATATCGAGTTAGGTTACATTATGTTTGAAAATTTATATCTTTTTGTAGAAATTTCGTCTTTTTTGCTTAAAAATTGAACTGTTTGCTCGAAAATTAATTTATGTATGTATTTCTTTTATTAAAAACCTATTTTGTTGAAAATTCATCTATTTCGTTTAAACTTAACTTTTTTTGCGAAAAGATTATATTTTTAGGTTCGAAAATTACATTTTCTTTTGCTAAAAGTTTTTTTTCTGTTTAAAAAATTACGTTTTTGATGAAAATCCATATTTCGCGATAAAAATGTAACCTTTTTGGTTAAAATTTTTTATTTTTTTATTAGAAATTTATTCTTTTTTAGTTGAAGATTCAACTATTTTTTGAAAATTTGTCTTTTGAATGAATTAAGCTCTTTTAGATTTATAATTAAAATATTTTTCGATTGAAATATGAAATATTACATTTTCTGTTCAGAACAGTTTATCTATTTCGTTAAAAGATAATTAAAAAAAAATTGAAGATGTGACAGTTTCCTTGAAAATTCGTCTTTTCTGGTAGAAAATTAAGCTTCTGCGAAGAAAAATTAATCTATTTCATTAAAATTTACACTATTTAGTTTAAAATGATCTTTTTTCTTAAAAATTCATATTTCAGGTTTTTAAAATTAAAGTTTTTTGTTAAAATTTTGTATTTTTTTAGTATAAAATTAATAGAATGTAGTTTTATGGTAAAAACTTTATTTTATTTGTAAAGAAATGTATCTAATTGTTTGAAAATTCAACCATGTTTTGAAAATAACTTTTGGTTGAAAATTAAACTTTTTGATTAAAATTTCACCCTATTTAAGAATAAAAATGGAAGATTCCTGATTTTAGTTAAAAATTTATTTCTTTGATTAAAAACCTATTTTATGGAAAATTCATCTATTTGGTTCAAAATTAATTTTTTTACGGAAAGATTATATTCTTAGGTTCGAAAATTAAATTTTCTTGCTAAAATTGTTTTTTGTTTTGTTTAAAAAATTACCTTTTTGTTGAAAATCCATATTTTGTGATAAAAAATGTAACCTTTTTGGTTAAAATTAAAAAATTTTTTATTAGAAATTCATTCTTTTTTAGTTGAAGATTCAGCTATTTTTTCGAATTTTTTTTTAAATAAATTAAACTCTTTTAGATTTAAAATTAAAATATTTTTCGATTGAAATATGAAATATTAAATTTTTTCTTCAGAACAGTTCATCTATTTCGTTAAAAGTTAATTAAAAAAAAAATTGAAGATGTAAGTATTTCCTTGAAAATTCATCTTTTTTTGGTAGAAAATTAAGCTTCTGCGAAAGAAAATTAATCTATTTGTTTAAAATTTAAACTATTTAGTTTAAAATGATCTTTTTTCGTAAAAATTAATAGACTGTAGTTTTATGGTAAAAAATTTATTTTATTTGTAAAAAATGTATCTAATTGTTTGGAAATTCAACCATGTTTTGAAAATAACTTTTTGTTGGAAATTAAACTTTTTGATTAAAAATTTATCTTTTGGTTGAAAATTAACTTGTTTTGGTTGAGTATACAACTATTTTTATTAATTTTTTTTATTTTTTATGAATTCAACTGTGGTTTGACGTAAAAAAATTAATATTTTTCGTAGCAAATTCATCTATTTGGTTGAAAATTCAACTACATATTTGGTTATAAAATTAATTTTATTTTGAAATTTCAAGCTTGCGTGTTACATTTTTTTTTCTTTTTATTCGTCAGTTTTGGCAGAAAATTAATTTTTTTGTTTAAAATTAATCAATTTTGGGTTAAGAGTTCAATCTTTTTGTAGAAATTTGTTTGGAAATTAAACTCCTTTGAAATTAACTTTTTGTTGCAAATTAATATTTCTAAATTAAAAAATTTATAATTTTTTTTAAATCGTCTTTTTTTTGGTGGAAAATTCATCTATTTGGTTGAAAATTATTCTGTTTTGGTAGCGGATTAAACTATTTCATATATTATTATTTTTATTTTATTTTATTTATTTTATTATAAATAATTTTACGGAAAATATTTTTTTAATTAAAATATTAACTATAGCATTTTTCATTCAGAATTCATCTTCTGGGGAGGGAAATACAACTACTTGGTTAACATTGAAACTAATTTATTTAAAAAAAAAAATTTTTATTTAAGATTCATTATTTAAGTTAAAAATTATTATTATTTTTGTTTTTGTTATGAAGTTAATTTTCTTCGTAGAAAATTCATCTGCTTGGGTAAAAATTTAACTCCTGGTTTTAAAATTAACTTTATGTTAAAAATTCATATTTTTGAGTTAAAAAATTAAACCTTCCTGTTGAAAATTTGTCTATTTGTTTTGAAATTAACTTTTTTTCAAAATTCATATTTAGTCATTAGTAAAATTAACCTTTTTTGTGAAAGTTCGTCCCTTTTAGTAAGAAACTAATCTTTTTGGTTAAAAATTAATTTTTTTAAATTAGAAATTTTAAAGTAAAATATTTTTTGATTGAAATACCAACTATTACATTTTTCGTTTGATCTCTCCATAGATATTATAATAAAGTTTTATGAAGAACCGTGAAAAATTGTTTAAATCCGGTAGTCAGAAATTTTTTTCCAAAAAAATAAAAACTAATATTTGGAATGATTGTAAATAACAAGCTAGAAGCAATAATAGCAGTAAATTTTTTCAACGCCTTCTGAACTTTCAGAAATTGAAACTAGAAAGCATAATTCCCTATGGGACTTATGTCAGTCTGGGATTATGGGATGATCGTTACTATAAAAAAAATTTCAGACGGAAGTCTACGGCGCGTAAATTATTATACTTCAGAAGATAATCGCCTTCAATAGAATATAATTTTATTTTATTCAAAAAGGATCATCGAAAATTCATTTTTTTTTTTTTGTTAAAAATTTAATTTTAATTTAAAATTAATATTTTTATTTAAATTTTAGTTAAAAGTAATCAAGGTTGGTCGAAGATTCAACTATTCTTTCGTAATTTTTTTCTGGCTGAATTCCACTGTTTTATTTAAAATGAAAATATTTTTGAGTTTTTTAGGAATTTATTTTATTGGTTGAAAATTAAACTATTTTCTTGAAAACTCGTTTCAGCTTTTTTTATGGAAATTGGACATTATTTTTTAAAATTGAAAATTGTAATATTTAATTTTTTTGTGATTTAGTTGAAAATTGACATTTTCTAGTTAAAAAATAATGTATTTTTTTTTAAATTCATCTTTTGGGTAGAGCATTAATGCTCTTAATTGCAAATTTATCTTGTTCAGTGGAAAATCAATTTTTTACGCCAAATTGAACTATTCCATTTTTATTTGAAAAGTGATTTTTTAGTCGAAAATTCGTCTTTTTTTGACATTCAATTAATCTTTTTTGTAGAAAAATTTATTTATTTAGTTAAAAATTTAAATATCTTATTAAAATTAACTTTTTCGTTTAAACATGATCTTTTTTCACTTTTTTGAATTCATAAATTTTTTGTTGAAAATTTATATCTTTGTTTTATATCTTCATTAATTTAAATATATATTAAATATTTAAGGCTAAACTAATTGTTAATTCAACTATTTAAAAAAAGATTCTCTGTTGAAAATTTATGTCCGAGTTGAAAAATCAAATTTTTTCTTAAAAATTCTACCTTTTGGGTAGGGAATTAAAATTGTTATAGAAAATTTCTCTTTTCTGTTAAATATTCAAATTTTTAGTTTAATTTTTAATTTTTTTGCTGAAACTTCATCTTTTTTGACAGGAAATTAATATGCTTGGTAGAGAATTCAACTATTTTGTAAAAAATTCAATTTTGTGGTAGAATTAAAATAAATAATGCTGCAAATTTTTTTTTCAAATTAATTTTGTTGTTGAAAATTCATTATTTTTTTTTAATTAAACTAATTCTTATAAAAGTTAATTTATTCAGTCAATAATTCAAATATTTGATTAAATTGATCAATTTTTTGCAAATAATTAATATTTATCGTTAAAATTCATCTCTTTGGTTGGAAATTCAAGGAATTGGTTGTATATAAAAAATTTAATTTTTCGTTCAAAATTCACTTTTTCGTTGAAAATTCGACGACTTGATTTAAAACTTTCGAGTTAAAAAATTAAACCATTTTTAGAAAATTAATCTTTTTGGTTGAAAAATCATCCTTTTGATTAGAAATTAATCATTTTTTTGTAATAAAATTTTTATTAATAAATTATTATTATTATTTGTAAAAAATTTATCTATTTGGTTAAATATTCTAATTTTTTGAAAATTAATTTTTCTATTCAAAATTCATATTTTTAGGATAAAAAATAAACATTTTTGTTAAAAATTCTTCCTTTTTTATAGAAGAAATTTGTACCTTTTTTTTGTTTCTAAAAAATTCATCCGTTTTGTTGAATATTCAACTTTTTAGATTAAAATTAAAATTTTTTGTTGAAACTTGATCTTTTTTACTGAATAATA
>JAWWLR010000149.1:2203285-2220279 GCA_035041075.1 Acraspis erinacei | reverse complement strand
TACATAATATAATTTTTTGTAAATCCCAAAAAGCACTACTTTTTACTACTTTTCCAAATAAACACTATAAGCACTATAAACAATTTTTTTCTGGCAAGGACCGGTGACAGTGTCGGGCGATCCCTCAGTTACTTTCTTTAATAAATTGAAAATTAGAATGGTTTAAAAGTCCTTGTATAGGTTCATTGAAATTATTACTCAAATGGTAGCAAAATATCAAAATAGCACTTTTATAAATTAGGCTAAGTATTCGCATAATATAATCGTTTATAAATATAAAAAACCCCTTTTTTACTACTTTATCAATTGTATTACACTATAAACACTTTTTTTCTGGCAAAGGTCGGTGACAGCGTCTGGCGATCCCTCAGTTACTTCCTTTAATAAGTGGAAAATTAGAATTATTTTACAGCCCTTGTATGGGTTCATTGAAATTAATACTCAAATGGTTACACACTATCAAAATAGCACTTTTATAAATTAGGCTAAGAATTTGCATAATACAATCTTTTACAACTACAAAAAAATCATAATAATGTAATAATGTATAATAAAATTTCTATTAAATTCAAAGAAACACTATTTTCGTACTACTTTTCCAATTATATGGCACAATAAGCACTTTTATTTCTGGCAAGGGTCGGTGACAGCGTCTGGCGATCCCTCAGTTAATTGCCTTAATAAGCGAAAATTATAAGTGTTTTCGATTCCATATTCATCTAAAGGTTCCTCGAAATTGAACTACAATAGTTGCAAATGTCGCTATTATCAGAAATTTTTTAAAATTTAAAACGATTAAAAATAGAAATAGCACTTTTATAAATTAGGCTAAGAATTTATATAATACCGTCTTTATTAAATTAAAAAGAAACCACTATTTTGGTACTATTTTTCAAAATGTATGAAACTATAAACATTTTTTTTCTGGCAAGGGTCGGCGACAGCGTCTGGCGATCCCTCAGTTACTTGCCTTAATAAGTTGAAAATTATAATTTTTTACAGGCCGTGTATAGGTACATTTAAATTATTACTCAAATGGTAACAAACTATAAAAATTGCACTTTTGTAAATCGGGCTTAAAAATTTACATTATCAAATCTTTTGTAAATTAAAAAAATCGTCATTTTGTTACTACTTTTCAAAAAGTATGACACAATAAACACGATTTTTTCTGGCAAGATACGGTGACAGCGTATGGCGATCCCTCAGATACTTGCCTTAATAAGTTGGAAATAAGAATTATTTTACAGTCCTTGTATAGGTTCATTGAAATTATTACTCAAATGTATTATACCAATTGTATTATACTATAAACAATTTTTTTCTGGCAAGGGTCGGTGACAGCGTCTGGCGATCTCTCAGTTAATTGCCTCAATAAGCTGAAAATTAGAAGTGTCTTGGATTACATGTTCATCGAAAGATTCCTCGAAATTTAAATACAATAGTTGCAAATGTCGCTATTATCAGAAATTTTTCGAAATTAAAAATGATTAAAAAATAAAAATAGCACTTTTATAAATTAGGCTAAGAATTTATATCATACCATCTTTATTAAATAAAAAAAAAACACTATTTTGGTACTACTTTTCAAAATGTATGAAACTATAAACACTTTTTTTCTGGCAAGTGTCGCTGACAGCGTCTGGCGATCCCTTTGTAACTTTCCTTAATAAGTTAAGAATTATGATTTTTTGCAGGCCGTGTATAGGTTCATTTAAATTATTACTCAAATGGTAACAAAATATAAAAATTGCACTTTTGTAAATCGGGCTGAAAATTTACATTATAAAATCTTTTGTTAATTAAAAAAATCGTCATTTTGGTACTACTTTTCAAAATGTATGACACAATAAACACTTTTTTCTGGCAAGGTTCGGTGACAGCGTATGGCGATTCCTCAGGCACTTGCCTTAATAAGTTGAAAATTGGAATGGTCTTGCAGTACATGTTCATCGAAAAGGTTCCTTGTAATTTAACTGCAATGGTTGAAAATTTCGCTATTATCAGAAAAATGTTGCAATAAGAAATTATTATAAAATATAAATAAAAATAGCACTTTTATAAATTAGCCTCAGAATTTGCATAATACAATCTTTTATAAAGTAGTAACAAAATTACTATTTTTTTACTACTTTGCCAAATGTGTGATACTATAAACACTTTTTTTCTGTCAAGAGTCGGTGACAGCGTCTGGCGATCCCTCAGTTACTTGCCTTAATAAGTTAAAAATTAGAATTTTTTGCAAGCCGTGTGTGTATTCATTTAAATTATTACTCAAATAGTAACAAAATATAAAAATAGCACTTTTATAAATTACGCTTAGAATTCACATTATAAAGTATTTCATAAATTTAAGATACCTCTATTTTCCTGACAAGGGTCAGCGACAGCGTATGGCGATCCCTCTGCTACATGAGAAGAAGTTGGGTAAAGGATCGATTTTAAATTTTTGCTAACTGTTCTAATTTTTGTTTAGGTTTAAAAAAAAAAACCTTAAACCCTGAATATAAATAATGTTAATGCAAAACGAATATTTGTTCATAAATAAATTGTTTTAAACTCTTTTAGTGATAAAATTCATACAGAATTTGTAAGGCATCATGAACAAAAATGATATAAAACATACTTGTACATAAAATAAATAAATTTTAAAGCAAATAGTTGAGTTTTTAACTGGAAAATACCAACTATTTTTAACAAAGAAAAAAGTAATTTTGAATAAAATAGTTTAATTTTTAACCTAGTGATGAATCTTTGAAAGAAAACAATAATATCTCAAAATCCGAACGAAAAGTATAAAAGTTGTTATTTCTGCAACCAAAAAAATATTTTTTTTTTATAAAAAAATTGAAGTTGAAAAAAAGAGATTTTTCATCAATAAAAATGTATTTCTCACCAAATTAATGAATTTCCAACCGAAAAGATGAATTTTCTAACAAAAAAGACTAGATTATATGTCCTGGTGATTAAATTTCCCAGCGACCAGTTGTCTTAGTGACTAGATGTCCTGGTGACTAGATGTCCTGGTAACTAGAAGTCCTGATGACTAGATGCCCTGGTGACTAGATGTCCTAGCAAATAGATATTCCAGTGACTAGATGTTGTGGTGATTAGATTTCCCAGTGACCAGTTGTCCTGCTAACTAGATGTCCTAGCGACTAGATGTCCCAGCGACTAGTTCCCCGGCGACTAGTAGTCATGGTGACTAGATGCCTGGTGATTAAATTTCCCAGCGACCAGTTGTCTTAGGGACTAGATGTCCTGGTGATTAAATTTCCCAGCGACCACTTGTCTTTCTGACTAGATATCCTGATGAATTGATACCCCAGCGACTAGTTGTCATTGCGAATAGTTGTCCTGGCGACTAGAGGTCCCAGGAAATAGATGTTCCAGTGAATAGATGTTATGGTGATTAGATTTCCCAGCGACCAGTTGTCCTGCTAACTAGGTGTCCTAGCGACTAGATGTCCCAGCGACTAGTTACCCGGCGACTAGTAGTCATGGTGACTAGATGTCCTGGCGACCTGCTGTCCTGGCGATTAGATGTCCTGGTCAATAGATTTCACAGCAAATAGATGTCCAAGTGATTAGATGTCCTGGTGATCATATTTCCCAGCGACTAGTTATCCTGACGACTACATGTCCTGACGAGAACTTGTACTGGCGACTAAATGTCTAGTGACTATTTAATCGTTCTTTATTACGACTATACATGTGTTATTTAATGATTTACGTGCTGCCTGCTGCATTAATCGATTAGATAATTGGACCAGTATATAGGCATATGACTTACTGAGGCTAGAAGATACAAAACTATAACAAAGTACAAGACAAAAGAACTGCATAGAACAAATTATTTTGTTGAATCAAACAAACAGTCATCTACCAAATAACTGGTAAAAATAACAAAAAAATTTAGTTGAGTCAACCAAATATTTTTCTGTCTATATAATAACTGCATTATATGCATGAATCAACACAAATTTTGTTGATTAAACCGGATTTTCATGTCAATCGAAAAATGAAAATTAGTGATTTTTTACGCCCATTCTCCTTTTTTCTCGTTTTTAGCTTAAATGGGTTTAACTGTTTAAATTTTGGCTTGTTTCTTAAAAATTATTTTTTAACTGAATATTGAACTGTTGTATTATTGGTTGAGACTTTATAGTTTTCTGATGAAAATTCAACAATTTGGTTAAAAATTGATGTGTTTGTTGCCAAGTCCTCTTTTTTCGTAGAAAATTAATCTTCTTGATTGAAATTTTAACTGATTGATTGACAGTTGACCCACTTTGTTACTAATTCATTTTATTAGTTAATGGTTTATCTACTTTGTTGAAAATTTAATTATTTTGTTGAAAACTCGATTTTTTGTAGAAAATGAACTTTTTGACTGTAAATTTAACTATTTTATCATTAGTTAAAAATGGATAATTTTTATTTGGAAATTAAATTGTTTGGTTGAAAATTTATGTATTTTGTTATTAGTTCGTCTTTTTTGGAAGACAAAATTATTCTTCTTAATTAAAAATTTAACTGCTTGTTTTAATGTTGAGGCACTTTGTGCAAAACTTATTTTTTGCGTTGAAGATTGCACTAATTTGTTAAAAATTCTAGGTTTTTTGTTACAATCAATTTTTTCAATTGCAAATTGATCTAATTCGAAAATTAGAACTTTTAAAACTAAAATTGCATTTTTAATCAAAAATTAAGTATAACAAAAATTGATTTTTTAACAAAATAATCCAATTTTAAACAAAATAGTTAAGCTTTCAGCCAATAAGTTAAATTTTTCATAAAAAAATGAATTTGCTAAAACAAAAGAGAATTTACAACAAAATTCATTGATTAGCAATAAAATTGTTGATTTTTCAACTGAAAACAATGAATTTTCAACAAAACAAAGAATAGTTAAATTCTTAGATAAAAAAATTATTTTTGGTAAAAAAGACAACGAATACAATACATTTTTAACAAAGTAGTTCAACTTTCAACCCAACAGTTGAATTTTCAAAAAAATAAATTCTCAATGCAAAATATAATGTCGAATTTTCTACCTAAATCGAGCACCTTTTAACTAAAAATTGAATAGGTAAATTTACAGTTTAAAAAGTTATTATTTAACATAAAAAAAAGTATATTTTCAATCAAATAGTTAAGTATTCAGGAAATAGTTGAATTTTTAACAAGAAAAAAGTTACTCCTTCAAAAAATACTTAATTTTCAACAAAATAGTCGAATTTGTAATTAAAATGGTTTAATTCAACAAAAAAAACCACAAAGAATTTTTAACCAGGAAGGATTTTTCAGTTAAGAGGGGAAACAAATTTCAACCAAATTTGTGAGTTTTCGAACCGAAAAGTTCAATTTTCAAGAAAAATGTTCATTTTTTCCTGATTGGATTTTATTAATTCGCATTTAAGCAAACCCAAAAAAAAAACAGAGAAAAAGGGTCCGTTTCTTGAAAACAGGAGAAAAAAGAGGAATTTGTTTTTAAAAAGGGGATAAAGAGGGGAATTGCGAAAAGAGAGAATTCTGTATTTGGATGCTTTATTTAAAAAATAAAATGACTAATTTTCATTTTTGCGAGCATATAAACAATTATTATTCACATTTGTCCCTGCGTCACAAATGGTCACAAAGATTTGTTAGCCCCCCCCCCCCCCTTTACCTAGCAGTATGTTCTAGTTTTCGAACGGCCCCAAAGCTAATTACTTAATTAATTTGATCGAAATAAATATTATTTCGAAGATCGGTCGAGGGTACTCTCGAAGGTTGGAGGACTAGATCACCTTAGTCTTAGCATCTAATTCCAAGATGTAAGCACGAGTCCTCCATAAAGGGGGAAAAATGCGAGGACAAGACTCGATATCCGTAAATGCAGTTGCACTTAACGAAGACAGCCATAATAATTGAAAATGCCTGCTAAGGAATTTTCCATTCCATGCATGATGAAACAAAGACAAGAACGCGAGGTCGTTCTTACAATCCACACTTTTGATCCAACTGCCTCTTCCCTTGTCAACATAGAAGGAAATTCAATTTATACCATCCGCATCTCATAATGACTTCACATTCCAATAATTTTCCACAAACTCTGTGAAAAAATGAACTCAATTTTAAAATTAAAGAGTCCCCTTTTTTGATCTAGTCCCCTTTTTCTCCCAAGAAAATATTATGACAATGAAGACAAGATTGTAGATCAGTCCAATTATCGAAGGAAAAGTCAGTCCAGCTACTAATAGTAATTTTATAGAACCACCCTAGCAATGTGAAGATTTTTAAAAATAATCAAGGCAAAAGGCATTCTTGACTACCAAAGGTTTTTATTAGTCCAGCTGATTGAGGCAAGATTATAGATCAATCCAACCGACAAGGTCAGGATACTTTGATTGTTCAGCAAATTAAGACAAGACTTCAGATCAGTCCAAACAACCGAGGCAAGACATGTTAGTATTCCAGCTAGTCAAGACAAGATTGTAGCTCAGACTGATCAACAGAAGCAAGACATGTTATTAGTCCAGCCAGTTAAGACGGGGCTATCAGTCTAATCAACAGAGGTAAACACTTTTTTAGTTCAGCCAATTGAAACACGACTACAGACCAGTCCAAACAAGGGTAAGACATGTTAGTAATCTAGTCAGTTAAGAAAAGACTATAGGTTCAACCAACAAATACAAGACATTTTTGTAGTCCAGCTGGTTGAGACAAGACTACAGACTACAGAGGTGAGATACTTTGGTAGTTCAGCCAGTTAAGATAAAACTATAGATCAATCTAACCAACAAAGCTAAGATATTTTATCAGTCCAGCCAGTTAAGACAGGACCATATAACTGTCTAATCAACAGAGTCATGACATGTTATTAGTCCAGGCAGTTAATACGAGACTATCAGTATACTCAACAGAGGCAAACACTTTTTTAGTTCAGCCAATTAAAATAAGACGACAGACCAGTCCAAAAAAGGGTAAGACATGTTAGTAATCTAGTCAGTTAAGAAAAGACTGCACTTTTGCACTTTTGTAAATCGGGCTTAAAAATTTACATTATCGATATGTCCGGATATGGACTGATATCAAACCAACAAATGCAAGACACCTTTACAATCTAGCTGGTTGACACAAGACTAACGATCGGGCCGACCTACAGAGGCTAGGTACTTTGGTAGTCCAGCCAGTTAAGACAAGACAATCAGACGAACCAACAGATGCAAGAACCTTGGGTAGCTCAGCCAATTACTAAAAGACTACAGATCAGTCCAAACAAGAAAGGCAATATATGTTATTATTAGTCTAATCAACAGAGGTAAACACTTTTTTAGTTCAGCCAATTAAGACAAGACTACAGATAAGTCCAAACTAGGGTTAGACATTTTAGTAGTCCAGCCAGTTAAGAAAAGACCATAGGTTCAACCAACAAATGCAAGATTCTTTTGTAGTCGAGCAGGTTGAGACAAGACTATCTATCAGGCCGACCTACAGAGGCAAGATGCTTTGGTAGTCCAGACATTTAAGACAAAACTATAGATCAGTTCAGCGAAATAGGACAAAATATGTTATTAGTCCAGACAGTTAGGACAAGACTATCAGTCTAATCAACAGAGGCAAAACAATTGGTTAGCTCAGCGAATTAATACAATACTACAGATCAGTCCAAACAACAAAGGCAAGATATGTTAGTAGTCCAGCTAATTACGACAAGACAACAGATCTGCTTAATCAACGGAGACAATTCAGATAGAAACAGAGATATTTTAGTAGTCCAGCCAGTTACGACAAGACAGATCATTCCAATCAACAAAGGCAAAGACACTTTGTTAGTCCATACAGTTGAGACAAGACTATAGATAAGTCCAACCTACAAAGGCAAGCCACTTTGGAAGTTCAGAAAATGAAGACAAAAGTATAGATTAGTCTAATTAACAAAGGAAAAGCATTTTGATTGTTCAGATAGTTGAGACAAGACTATCGATCAGACTGACCTACAGAGGCAAGATACTTTGGTAGTTCAGCCAGTTAAGAAAAAACTATAGTTCAGTCTAAAAAACAAAGAGAAGACATGGTATTATTCCAGCCAGTTAAGACTTGATAGATAATTTCAACCAAGAAAGGCAAGCAAACTTTGGTAGTCGAGAAAATAAAGACAAAAGTATAGATCAGTCTAATCAACAGAGGCAAGACATGTTATATTAGTCCAGCCAGTTAAGACAGGACTGTAGATCTATCTAATCGACAGAGGCAAGACATGTTACTTTAGATTGGACTTATCTATATTCTTACCTTACTTGGCTGGACTAATAACATGTCTTGCCTTTGATTGATGGACTTATATATTGTCTCGTCTGAAACTGGCTAGACTACTTTGTGTCTTATCTTTTTTTTGGTTTGATCAATAGTCTTGCCTTAACTGGTTGGACTAATAACATCTTTCCTTTGATTGTTAGACTATTCAATAGTCTTGTCTCAACTGGATGACCTAAAAAAGTGTCTTGCCTTTTTTGGTCTGATATATAGTCTTTTCTTAACTGTTTGGACTAATAACATGTCTTCCTGTATTGGTTGGACTGACCCATAGTTTTGTCTCAACTACCGGGACTAATAAAGTGCCTTGCTTTTGTATGTTGGACTGATCGATAGTCTTCTCTCAAATAGCTGGACAAATGATGCAACAAAATTGCACAAGAGGGCTTGAAAAGAATTATGTTCCTTAAAAAGCTGTTGTTTGAAAACCAATTTTGGCTTAAAAATTAAATTTTTGGTTGAAAATTTAATTCTTTTATTGAAAATTCAAGATTTTTGTTAGACAGTCACCTTTTCTGGTTCAAAATTGAACTTTTTGACAAAACATTCATGCATTCAAAGAAATGCAAGGAATTCAAGGAATTCCCGAGATTCAAAGAATTCATAGAATTCATGGAATTTAAGGAATTTACACGATTTATGGAATTAGCTGAATTCAAAGAATTTATCAAATTTACGGAATTCACAGAATTTATAGAATTCATGGAATTCACGGAGTTAACAGAATTCACGAAATTCAAGGGATTTGCGGAATTCACGAATTCAAGGAATTTCGAGAGTTCCGTGAATTCCATGAATTCTTTGAATTCCGTAATGAATTTCGGGAATTCATTGAATTCAACGAATTGCTAGAATTCCATGAACTCTGTAAATACCGCCATAATTTTCGTGAATTCATTGCATTCCTTGAATTCGATGAATTGTTTGAATTCGATGAATTGCTTGAATTCCACAAACTGCTTGCAGCCGATTGATTCCGTAAATTCGTTGAATTGCTTGAATTCTGTGAATATCGTCGCGAATTTCGGGAATTCATTGAATTCGATGTATTCTTTGAATTCCATGAATTCTTTGAATTCGATGAATTCTCTGAATTCTCTGAATTTTTTTAATTCTCTGAATTCTTTGAATTCGATGAATTCTTTGATTTGCTTACATTCCATGAATTGCTTGAATTCTATGAATTCTGTAAATATCGTCAGGAATTTCGGGAATTAATTAAATTAGTTGAATTCGATGAATTCCGTGAATTCTTTGAATTTCATGAATTCTTTAAATACCGTCATATATTTCGGGAATTCGTTGAATTCTTTGAATTGCTTGAACTCCATGAATTGCTTGAATTCGATGAATTCCGTGAATTCTTTGATTTCTTTGCATTCCATGAATTGCTTTAATTCGATGAATTTAGTGAATTCTTTGAATTCGATGGATGGCTTGTATTCCGTGAATTGCTTGAATTCCATGAGTTTCTTGAATTCTTTGAATTGCTTGAATGCCATGAATTCTGTAAATATTGTCATGAATTTCAGGAATTCGTTGAATTCCTTGAATTCGATGCATTCCTTTAATTCGATGAAGCATTTCAATTTCATGAATTCTTTGAATTCGATGAATTCCGCGAATTCTTTGAATTGATTGATTTCCATGAATTCTGTAAATACCCGAATTCATTGAATTCGATGAATTGCTTGAATTCCTTGAATTTGATCAATTGATTGCATTCTATGAATTCCGTGAATTTTTGTATTTGTTTGAATCCCATGAATTGATTGAATTCGATAAATTCCTTGAATTCAATGAATTGCTTGATTCGATGAATTCTGTGAATCCTTTGATTTGCTTGAATTCTATGAATTATTTAAATTCGGTTAATTCCGTGAATTCTTCAAATTGCTTGAATTCCATGAATTCTATAAATATTGTCATGAATTTCGGGAATTCATTCAATTTATGGAATTTGATGAATGGCTTGTATTCCATAAATTGCTTGAATTCCATGAGCTTCTTGAATTCTATGAATTCCTTGAATTCGATGAATTCCGTGAATTATTTGATTTGCTTGAATTCTATGAATTGCTTGAATTCCATGGATTTCTTGAATTCGATTAATTGCTTGAATTCCGCGAATTCTTTTAATTCGATGAGTTCCACAAATTCTTTGAATTGATTGAATTCCATGAATTCTGTAAATACCGTCATGAATTTCGGGAATTAATTGAATTCGATGAATTGCTTGAATTCTATGAATTGCTTGAATTCCATGAATTGATTGAATTCGATGAATTCCGTGAATTCTATGAATTGCTTGAATTCCATGAATTCTTTCAATACCGTCATGAATTTGGGTAATTCATTGAATTCCTTAAATTCATTGAATTACTTCAATTTGACGAATTCCTTCAATTATTTGAATTACTTGAATTCCATGAATTCTTTAAAAAAACGTCATGAATTTCGGGAATTCCTTCAATTCGATAAATTGTTTGAATTCGATGAATTTCTTGAATTCCATGAATTTCTCGAATTCAATTAATTCCGTGAATTCTTTGCTATGCTTGAATTCCATGAATTGCTTGAATTCGATGAATTCCGTGAATTCTTTGAATTGATTGAACTCCACGAATTCTGTGAATTCCGTCATGAATGTCGGGAATTTATTCCTTTAACTTTGTAAGTAGTCCAAACTAGAATTTATCAGTGACATTGAACATTTTTCTATCCTCTAAAAAAAAGTCCTTAATTCTTCTGGAATAGGACAGCGATTCTGATGTCTGGAATTTTTTTTAAATAAAAAACCTGGCATTTCGAAATCGGAACTCAAAAAATAGTGTTAATAGTGAAGATTAAAAATGACAAAAAAATTTTTAATGTAAAAAATGCAAAGTGCCTTTGGAAATTATGAAATGTTTACCAGGAATTTAAATTTATTTATATATGCGTATTATTTATGTGCATGCAATAGATTTTTATTAAAGTACCTTCTTCAGTCAATTAATTCTTATCACGATCAATGGAAAATAGTTTGCGCGAAGTTGCAAACCTTTGTGGCTCTTATTAGTGATTTAAAAAAATTTAATAAAATTTTTAAAAATCTTTGCAATATCTTGCAAAGAAACCTACATTTGCCTTGTACTCTTATCTTATAACTGAAAGCCGAGAAAGATTAATCGATACGGTGATGCATATTAATCAATCCTTGTAGAATTTTCTTCACTTTGTCGTAGAAATTCTAATAGAGGGTAATTACATTATTTATTTTGTATGAGAGTAACTGATAGGTAATTGGATACCAAGAAATTTAAATTATCTTTGATTCTAATCAAGATAAACTTCAAAGAATGCAGTTTCTTTTCTTTTATCATTTTCTGATATTAAAACAGCTTTTTTCTATAGCAAAAAGCCTCTGATTTTTTTAAGGTGGTTCAAAATCTGAATTGAAAGCTTCTTTCTTGGTGAGAAAATCTGGAATCTTGAAAAATTGTCTCTCCGAGATAGAACTTTTCTAGCTGCACGCTCTGAGATAGAATTTTTCTGTCAGCAAGCTCCGAGATAGAACCTTTCTATTTGGACAGGTCTATTTTCTTCTTTTTTTCGATTCTAATTTTTAATCAGATAAAACAAATATTAAAGTGTAAGACAAACTGGAATTTAAAAAATGATTATTCACGAAAAAAACCAAATTATGAAGATAACAATTTTTTCAAATACGCACTTGCTAACATGTTAAACAAAGGAATATAACAATAAACGGATAATTATACTTTAATAGAAGGTCCTCATATACGTGATACTTTTTTCATATTATTTTCGATTTAAAAAATTTGGTTTCTACAACGCATTTTTCTCTAAAAAGTCGTTTTGCTTATTTTATAACAAATTAGGATGGTTTTTTTATGAAGTTTATTATTTTCGGATCAAAAGTTTAATAATATATTTTTCGTTGAGATTTCATTTTTTTTTATTAACGGTTTTGTTATTTGGTTGAAAAATTAATTATTTTTTGGAAAATTCAACTTTTGGGATGAGCCTATCTGTTTTTTATTTAAAATTAAAAGCTGTTGTTGAAATAACAACTATTATATTTTTTGTTGAGAATAATTAATCTTGCTTGGATAAAAATTCAACTTTTAGTAAAAAATTCGTTTTTTGGGTTGAACAATTAATTATTCGTGTAAAAATTAATTTTGAAAATTCAAATTTTTGGGTTGTAAATTCAACTTTTTTGTAGAAAATTAAACTGTTAGAAAAATTCAGCAATTTATTTCAATTTCTTTCTCTTTTGGTGCTTAAAAATTCAACTGTTTTTTAGAAGCTAGTTGAATTTTAAATTTGTCGACTATTTTCTTACAAAAACAACATTTATTTATTGAATAATTATATTTTAATTTTTTTTTTATCTAGCTGGTCTAAAACCAATTTTTTAAAATATTGATTATTATTAATTTTTATTAGTTTAAAAAAATGTCTCTAACTGCGCTGGGATACTAACTGTTAAATTATAAAAATTAAAAATAATAAACAAGAAAAGTGTTAAATCCGAATTGTTAAAGTTAGGCTTTATTTTCTTTTGGACTGAAAATTCATCTTTTGGTAGGAAAGTAATCTTTTTAGGATGAAAGTTAATTATTTTCAATTAAAAAGTCTAATATTATATTTCTGTATCAGAATTCATCTTTTGGGTTTAAAATTCTGCTATGTGCTTGGAAATTAAAAATTTGGATTAAAAATTGTGAATGATTAAATTCCAACTTTCTTTCCTCACTTTTGGTGGACTTGGATTGGACTTTTGGAATAAAAATTTATCTTTTGTTAGGAAAGTCATCTTTTTTAGATAAAAGTTCATTTTTGCTGATTAAAAAATCTAACAGTTGAATTTTTTATTTTTCTACTATTGCCTTAAAAAAATTATTTATATTATTTTATCGTAAAATTGTCAATTTTTAAATTTGACTTTTCTTAAATTTGGATTGAAAATACATTTTTTTGTAGATGAGACATCCATTTTTGGGATGAAAGTTAATAACTTATTTTTGATTGAAAAGTCTACTATTATATTTCTGGATCACAATTCATCTCTTTTGATTCAAAATTATGCTACGTGGTTAAAAAATTTTAATATTTGTTTAAAAAGTTATTTTTTTACATCCATTTCTGTGGATGAAAATTAAACTATTTTAGAGGAATTAGTTGAATTTTTCATTTGTCAACTATTTTCTTAGAAAAAACAGAAGTTTATTTATTAAAAAATTATATCTTAATGTTTTTTGTCTATAAAACATTATATGAAATAGTTTATTTGTTAAGTAGCGAAATGAATTTTCCATTAAAATGATGATTTTTTTACCTAAAAAATTAATTTTTAACTAGAATAATCCAATTTTCAATAAAAATTGAATATTCAATACAAAAAGCGTATTTTCAACAAAATAGTTAAATTTGAAAAAGAGATGAATTTTCAACAAAAAGAATCAAGTTTTAACCAAATGGTTCCACTTTTAACCAAGTAGTTTAATTTTTTACCAAGAAAGATATTTTTTTAAACAAATAATTAAATTTTAAAAACATAAATAAACTTTAAGTTAAATAGTTAAATTTTGAAACAAAAAGGAAATTACCAAAATTGTAGTTAATAATTGAATTTACAACGAAAAAAAAGAAAATTTTCTATAAAATGGTTTATTTGTCAACTAGCGAAATGAATTTCCAATCAAAATGATCAATTTTTAACCAGAAGAATCAATTTCTAACCAACTAGTTCCACTTTTAACCAAGTAGTTGAATTTTTTAACAAACAAAATTTTTTTTAACAAAATAATTAAATTTTTAAAACAATGATTAAATCTCCAGTCGAGTAGTTAAATTTCCAACCAAAAAATATAAAATTTGAACTAAGAAGATTAGTTTTTTACAAAAAAAAAACAAACAAAAAAAAAGAATTTTTAACCAAATGGTTCATTTTTCAAACAAATAGTTGATTTTCCAACTAAAAAATATAGAATTGCAACCAAAAATGAAATATTAAAATTTTCAATCCAAAATTTTATTTTTAGCACGAAAAAATTGCAACGCAATAAATAAATTTTCAACAAAATAGTTGAATTTCCTACCAAAAAGATGACCTGTCCTTAAAAAGTTGAATTTTCAAACAAAGAAAGGAATTTTAAATTTAAACTATAAATATCGAATAAAAAAAAATCATTTTTATCCAAGTTATTTTTAACCCAGTATTAGAATTTTGAACCAAAAAAGATCAAATTTAACGAAGATTAGTTTTCTACAAAAAAAAACAATGAAGTTTCAACCAAATATTTGAATATATTCCTAGAAAAGATAGATTTGCATCCGAGAATGGAATAGTGAAATTTTCAATTAAAAATGTAATTTGCAACAACAAAAAAACAAAAAATTTTCAACACAATAGCTTTATTTTTAACCAATAAAATTAATATTTAACTTAAATAATAAGATGAGTTTTCTATCAAGAATACGAATGTTCAAGCAAATAGTTGAATTTTGAATTAAAAAAAATTATCAACCATGACTAGAATGGTTAAATTTTCAATTAAAATTTAATATTCAATACAAACAGCGTATTTGTAACAAAATAGTTAAATTACAAAAAAAATAGATGAATTTTCAATTAAAATAATGAATTTTGAACCAAAAGAATTAATTTTTAAACAAATAGTTTCACTTTTAACCAAGTAGTTGAATTTTACCAAAAAAATTAACTTTAAACAAAATAATTAAATTTTCAATACAAAAATTAAACTTACATCAAACAGTTAAATGTTGAACCAAAAAGGGAATTACCAAAATTGTAGATCAAAATTGAATTTTCAACGAAAAAAAAGAAAAGTTTTTATAAAATAGTTTATTTTCAACTAGCGATATGAATTTTCAATCAAAATTATGATTTTTAACCAAAAAGTTCCACTTTTAATCAAGAGGTTGAATTGTTTACCAAAAAAATAATTTTTAACAAAATATATAAATTTTCAAAACAATAATTAAAATTTCAGTCGAGTAGTTAAATTTTCAATCAGAAAAGATAAATTTTGAACCAAGAAGATTAGTTTTTTATAAAAATTACACAAAAAAAACCGAATTTTTAACAAAATGGATCAGTTTTCAAATCTCAACACGATAATTAGATATACAATTAAATAGTTGAATTTTCAACTAAAAAGATAAATTTTCAACCAAAACTAAAATAGTCCAATTTTCAATTCAAATGATGCATTTTCAAACTAAAGAATCAATTTTTAACAAACTAGTTCCACTTTTAACCATTTAGTTGAATTTTTTAACAAAAAATTAATTTTTTAACAAAATAATTAAATTTTCAGCCGAGTAGTTAAATTTGCAATAAAAAAGATAAATTTTGGACCAAGAAGATTAGTTTTTCAATTAAAATAATGAATTTTCAACCGAAAGAATGAATTTTTAACCACCTAGTCCCACTTTTAACCAATTAGTTAAATTTTTGACCAAAAAATGTAATTTTTTAACAAAATAATTAAATTTTCAACACAGCAATTAAACTCTAAGTCAAATATTGAAATTTTGATCCAAAAAGGAGTTAACAAAAATGTAGTAAAAAATTTAATTTTCAAAGACAAAAAAGAAAAATTCTATACAATAGTTTATTTGTCAACGAGCGAAATGAATTTTCAATTGAAATAATGAATTTTGAACCAAAAGAATGAATTTTTAATCTACTAATTCCACTTTTAACCAAGTAGTTGCATTTTTTACAAAAAAAATTAATTTTTAAAAAAATAATTAAATTTTTAACACAAAAATTAAACTTAAGTCAAACAGATAAATTTTGAACCAAAAAGGGAATTACCAAAGTTGTAGATCAAAATTGAATTTTATAATAAAAATTATGATTTTGTAACCTAAAGAATTAATTTTTAACCAAAAAGTTCCACTTTTAATCAAGAAGTTGAATTTTTTACCAAAAAAAATAATTTTTAACAAAATAATCAAATTTTCAGTCGAGAAGTTAAATTTATAATCACAAAAGATCAATTTTCAACCAAGAAGATTAGTTTTTTTATTTTAAAAAACAAACAAAAACACTAATTTTTAACAAAATGGATCAGTTTTCATCCAAATAGTTCAAGTTCCAACTAAAAAATATAGATTTGAAAGCAAAAATGAAATAGTAAAATTTTCAATTAAAAATTTGATTTTTTGCACGAAAAAAATGTCTACACGATAATTAAATTTTCAATTAAATGGTTGAATTTTCAACTAAAAAGATCAATTTTCAACCAAAACTAGAATAGTCCAATTTTCAATTAAAATCATGAATTTTCAAAGAAAAGATTCAATTTTTAACCAGCTAGTTTCACTTTTAGCCATGTAGCTGAATTTTTGACCAAAAAATATAAGTTTTTAACAAAATAATTAAATTTTCAACACAAAATTAAACTTTAGTTACTTTTTTACAAAAAAAAATTAATTTTTAACAAAAGAATTAAATTTTGAAATCAATAATTAAATTTTCAGTCGAGTAGTTAAAGATAAAAAAAAAATTTTCAACCAAGAAGATTAGGTTTTCAATTAAAATAATGAATTTTCAACCGAAAGAATGAATTCTTAACCACCTATTTCCACTGTTAACCAAGTAGTTAAATTTTTAACTAAAAAAGGTAATTTTTTAACAAAATAATTGAATT
>JAWWLR010000149.1:2186432-2197701 GCA_035041075.1 Acraspis erinacei | reverse complement strand
TTTTATAATTCGATAATTTTGTTATTCGAGAATTTTATTATTCGAGAATTTTCCAATTCGGGAATTTTATTTTTCGGGATTTTTCACTTTTCCCTTTATTATTCGGTAATTTTCCAATTCGGGAATTTTATAATTCGATAATTTTGTTATTCGAGAATTTTATTATTCGAGAATTTTCCAATTCGGGAATTTTATTTTTCGGCCTTTTTCAGTCGACCCGTGAATTTTATTATTCGGGAATTTTATAATTGGGGAATTATATTATTCGAGAATTTTATTATTCGGGAATTTTCCAATTCGGTATTTTTACTTTTCGGAAATTTTATTTTTCGCACCTTTTCCGATTCGGAAATGTTATTTTTGGGCAACTTTATTGTTCTTGAATTTTCTTATTTAGGAATTTTCCAATTCCAGTCGTCTCGTGAATTTTATTTTTCGGGAACTTTCCAATTCGGGCATTTTATAATTCCGAAATTTTATTATTCGCGAATTTTCGAATTCGGAATTTTTATTTTTCGGCAACTTTATTATTCTTGAGTTTTCTTATTTGGGAATTTTCCAATGTCGGCAATTTTATTTTGCGGGATTTTTCAGTCATCCGGTGAATTTTAAAAGTCGGGAATTTTGCAATTCGGGAATTTTATAATTCTGGTATTTTATTATTCGGGAATTTTAAAATTCGGTATTTTTAATTTTCGGTAATTTTATTATTCGTGAATTTTCTTATTTGGGAATTTTACAGTGTCCGGAATTTTATTTTGCGGGATTTTTCAGTCGTGCGGTGAATTTTAATAGTCGAAAATTTTCCAATTCGGGAATTTTATAATTCGAAAATTTTATTAATCGAGAAATTTATTATTCGGGAATTTTCCAATTTGGTATTTTTAATTTTCGGTAATTTTATTATTCGCGAATTTCCCAATTCGGAATTTTTATTATTCGGCAACTTTATTATTCTTGAATTTTCTTATTTGGGAATTTTCTAATTCCGGAATTTTACAGTGTCGGGAATTTTATTTTTCGAGATTTTTCAAGTGTCCCTTTATTATTCGGTAATTTTCCAATTCGGGAATTTGATTTCGGGAAATTTATTATTCGAGAATTTTATTATTCGAGAATTTTCCAGTTCAGTATCTTTATTTTTCGGCAGCTTTATTATTCTTGAATTTTCTTATTTGGGAATTTTAAAGTGCCGGGAATTTTATTTTCCGGGATTTTTCAGTCGTCCCGTGAATTTTATTATTCTTGAATTTTCCTATTTGGGAATTTTACAGTGGCGGGAGTTTTATTTTTCGGGATTTTTTAGTCGTCCCGTGAATTATATTATTCGGGAATTTTCCAATTCGGTATTTTTAATTTTTGGCAATTTTATTATTCGGGAGTTTTCCGATTCGGAATTTTTATTTTTCGGCAACTTTATTATTCTTGAATTTTCGTATTTAGGAATTTTCCAATTCGGGAGTTTTATTACAGTGTCGGGAATTTTATTTTTCGTGAACTTTCCAATTCGGGAATTTTATTATTCTAGAATTTTATTATTCGCGAATTTTCCAATTCGGAATTTTTATTTTTCGGCAACTTTATTATTCTTGAATTTTCTTATTTGGGAATTTTCCAATGTCAGGTTTTTTATTTTTCGGGATTTTTCAGTCGTCCCGTGAATTTTATTATTCGGGAATTTTATAATTCGGGAATTAAATGTTCAAATTTTTTTTGTTATCTAACAATGAACAATTTTCACTTAAGAATCGAATAGTTAGATTTTAAATTTATAAAATTAATTACTGACGACAAAAAATCAAAAGATAATTTTTTAACTGAATAGGTGAATCTTCAGCAAAAAAATTTTGTTTAAAGAAATTTGTATAGCTTCCAACCTATTGGTTGAATCTTCAAATAAAAAAAATAATAATTTTCAATTGTAATCATTTTTTAATGAAAGTTAAAATGAGTCGTTTCCCATGACTATTTGATTCAGTCAGCAATATTGACTGATTTATCTGTGAAAACTACTGTTTTATCAGTAGACGTGACTAGTTTTTCAGTCAAATCATGCGTGATAAATTTAATCGGTGAAATTTTGACAAAAATATACAAGACGAAGAAAATTTCTATAATCTTTTCTAGCAATTTTTAACCTTGTAAAAATGTATAATGGGTAGTATATATTTCTTATCTGAATATAAAGTGTATAAACATGAATATAAATTATCTTTCATTGCGAAACAGATGTTTTTCTCTAAAATGATATTAGCTTAACTATTTGTCTTTTTGGTTTATAATTTCATGAACAAAATAATTGGATTTACTACCAAGAAAGATTTATCACTTAAGAAAGAAAATAATTTCGCACCGAATTGTTAAATTTTCAAATAAAAAAAATTTTTTTTAACTAAAAACAACTGTTTTTCAACAGAAAACGATACATTTTCAACCAAAAATAGAAGTTACATTCTTCATGAAAAAATCTAATTTTTAATAAAAAAAGAACCAGCAAAAATACTTTTCAAGAAAGTAGTTCAAATTTTAACTAAATAAAATTGAATTTCCCGCGAAAATTAATTTCTTTCATTGAAAGCGTAACTTCTATTTTCGGTTAAAAAATATTATTTTTTAGTTGGAAATTTGACTATTTAAAAAATATTAATTGTTTAGTTGAAAAATCAACTTTGAAGTCAAAAATTCACACTATTGGGTTGAAAATTCAACTGCTTAGCAGACAGTTCGCTTTTTTGGCTTGAAAATTCAAAAATTTGGTGAAAGTTTTTTTTTACTAATAAATATTTCTTGGTGGTAAATTCAATTATTTTGTTGAGAATTGGTCTCTTTGATAAAAAATAATCGTTTATTCTCGAAAGTGAAACTATTTTGGTAATAATTCATTTTATTTGTTGAGGACTTATAATTTTAGTTAAAAATTTATCTGTTTCGTTAAAAGAATTCACTATTTTTAAAAAATTCGCTTTTTGTTGGAGAATCAATATATTTAAATGAATATTTATCTATTTCATTTTTGGATAAAAATTGATCTCTTTTAGTTGAAAATGTAACTATTTATTTGAAAAATTTTTAAAATTAAATTAAAAAAATTATTTAAAGAAATGTGATAAAAAATCAGTTTTTTGTTTCAAATTCCTCATTTTACTTAAAAAAATCTTCCCTTTGGATGAAAATTAAACTATTTTGTTGAAAATTGATTTTTGAAAATTGAAAATTAATTGTTTTGCGAAAAATTTAACATCTTTATTTGCGGTCCAAAATGTATATTTTTGGTAGAAAATTAAAGTATTTCTCGAATTTTTGAGCTTGTAAAAAATATATACTGGATATTATATACTGTTCAAAATATAAATAATTTGTTGAAAATTCGCCTTTTTGATAGAAAATTAATATTTGCGAGTTAAAAATTAAACCATTTTTGGTACAAAATTATTATCTTTGATTTTAAATTCGCATTTTTTCTTTAAGAGTTGAACTGCTTTTTAAATAATTCCCATTTTTGGTTAAAAAATTCATGATTTTAGTTCAAAATTCATCTCTTTTGTTGAAAATTTGACTACTTTGATGAAAATTCATTTTTAATTGTTGAAAATTAATTTTTTTCTGAAAATTTAAATATTTTTTTCATAGATTAAAACTTCATCTTTTTTTGGTTGAAAATTTTACACTTTGTTTCAAAATTCTTGTATTTTATTGAAAATTTTTCTTTTTTGGAAGATAAGTTTCTTGGTTGAAAATTCGTCTGTTTCGCTTGAAAATTGTTTTATTTTATTTGTAAGAATTATAACCTTTTTTGGTAAAAAATCCATTTTTTTAGTACAAAATTATTTTTTTTGGTTGAATATTCATATTTTTGGTTAAAAATTCAACTTTTAGGTTAAAAATTATTATTTTTTGGTTGAAGATTTCACTATGTTGTTGATTTTTATTATTAATTTTGTTAACTTTTTTAGTCAAAAGTTGACCTTTTTGGTTAATAATTGACTTTTCTGGTGTAGATTCATTATTTTATTTGGAAATTCATCTGTTTTGTTGAAAATCTGACTCTTTTGTAGAAAATTCTTTTTCTTAAGTTAATTTTTTTAACTGAAAATTAACATTTTATTTTAGTTGAAAATTTGTTCTTTTTTTGGCTTAAAAATTTAAGTATTTAATTGAAAATGCAACAATTTTTGGTTGAAGTATAATCTCTTTTGATTAATGCTCATCTTTTACGTTGAAAATTATTTTTTTACTCAAAATTTAAATTTTTTATTCTTAGATTGAAAATTTCCTTTTTGGTTAAAAATTGTACTATTTGTTTCAAAATTCTTCTATTTTATTGAAAATTTGTGTTTTTTGGTAGACAAGTTTCTTTGAATATTCATCTTTTTTTTGATAATTCAACATTTAGGTTAACAAATAATTTCTTTGGTTGAAGATTTTACTATTTTGTTGAAAATTCTTTTTTTTAATTAAAAATCAATTTTTATTTACTGGTTTGTTTAAAAGTTGAACTAATTGGTTAATAATTCGTTTTCCTCGTAGAGATTCATCATTTTCTTTTAAAACTTATCTCTTCAGTTGAAAAGCTGACTATTTTGTAGAAAATTAATTTTTTAAGTGAAAATTAAAATTTAACATTTTGGGGTAAAAATTCATCTTTTTTATTTAAAAATCCTATTTCTTTTAAAATTCATGTATTTCTCTAAAAAATTGGTCTTTTTCTGGTAGAAAATTATTTATCTCGTTTGAAATTTCTTTTTGACTCAAAAATTCAACTATTTAATTGAAAATTCAACAATTTTTGGTTAAAAATTTTTTTTATATTTATATTATATATATTATTTATATATATATATATATATTATATTTATATATTTTATATAAATTTTTAAAAATTTTTGGTAAAACTCGTATTTTTTGTTAAAAATTAATTTTTTTACTGTAAGTCTAGATTTTTTATTCTTAGATTGAAAATTTATCTTTTTTTTGGTCGAGAATTTTATTATTTGTTAAAAAATTTTTGCATTTTATTGAAAGTTTGTGTTTTTGGTGTGCAAGTTTCCTAGTTTTTTAAAAATAAAATGAATTAAAAATGGATTTTTTACTCTTTTAGTTACAAGTTGAACTAAAAGGTTAATAAATCGCTTTCCTAGTACAGATTCATTATTTTTGTTCAAAATTCATCTATTTGGTTGAAAATCTGACTATTTTGTAGAAAATCAATTTTTTAAGTGAAAATTAAAATTTAACATTTTTTGGCTGAAAACTCATCTTTTTTAGTTAAAAATCCTATTTCTTTTAAGTCATGTATTTTACTAAAAATTTGTCTTTTTGGTAGAAAATTATTTATCTAGGTTGAAATTTTTTGTTGACTAAAAATTTAACTATTTAATTGAAAATGCAACAATTTTTGGTAGAAGATTAATCTATTTTGATTAAAACTCATATTTTTTGTAGAAAATTAATTTTTTTTATTGATAATCTTAATTTTTTATTCTTAGATTGAAAATTTCTCTTTTTTTTTTGGTCGAGAATTTTACTCTTTGTTTAAAATTCTTGTATTTTATTGAAAGTTTGTGTTTTTGGTTGGGCAAGTTTCTTATTTTTTTTTTAAGAAAATTAATTAAAAATTAATTTTTTTACTCTTTTAGTTACAAATTGAACTAAAAAGTTAATAATTCACTTTCTAGAACAGATTCTTTAGTTTGGTTCAAAATTTATCTATTTGGTTGAAAATCTGTCTATTTTGTAGAAAATCAATTATTTAAATTAATTTTTTAAGTGAAAATTAAAATTTAACATTTTTTGGCTGAAAATTCATCTTTTTTATTTAAAAATCCTATTTCTTTTAAAATTCATGTATTTCTCTAAAAAATTTGTCTTTTTCTGGTAGAAAATTATTTATCTCGTTTGAAATTTTTTTTAACTCAAAAATTTAACTATTTAATTGAAAATGCAACAATCTTTGGTTGAAGTTTAATCTCTTTTGATTAAAACTCGTATTTTTTGTTGAAAATTAATTTTTTTACTGTAAATATAAATTTTTTATTCTTAGATTGAAAATTTATTTTTTTTGGTCGGGAATTTTACTATTTGTTTAAAAATTATTGTATTTTATTGAAGGTTTGTGTTCTTTGCGTGTGCAAGTTTCTTCGTTTTTTTAAATAGAAAATTAATTAAAAATTAATTTTTTTACTCTTTTAGTTACAAGTTGAACTAAAAGATTAATCATTCACTTTCCTAGTACAGATTCATTATTTTGGTTCAAAATTCATCTATTTGGTTGAAAATCTGACTATTTTGTAGAAAATTAATTTTTTAAATTAATTTTTTTAAGTGAAAATTCAAATTCTTCAATTTTGGTTGAAAATTAATTTTTTTAGTTGAAAATCCTATTTCTTTCCAAGTTCATGTATTTTGCTGAAAATAAAACAAAAAATGAAAAAAATACTTTATTTTTCCGAAAAAATTCGATTTTTCAGTTTTGATTAAAAATTAAAATCCTCCTTCGTTTAAATATCTACCACCAAACTCGTTGAGAATTAATCTTTTTTATTTCATAAAATGTTGTTGAAGATTTAGGAGTTTAGTTGAAAATTGAACTTTTTGACAGAAAATTAATATTTGCAGTTGGAAATTTAATTCAGAGTGGAACTACTTTATTAGAAATTCGCTTTTTTGGTTGCCAATTAATCACATTCGTTGAAAATTAATTTATTTGATTAAAAATTTGACTATTTAAAAAAAATTAATTTCTTTTATTTATAATTAATTTATTTGATTGAAAATCAATTAATTAACTGAAAATTTAACTATTTACTAGTGTTGACCTTGTATGTAAAAATGATTATAAATTATCGTTTAATTGTGAAACAGATGTTTTCCTCTAAAATGATTTGAAGATTGTAGCTCATCGATTAGAATGTTTAGCGTTTACATTTGTTGATTTGCAGGCAATATCACATTGTGTAATTAGATTTCGATGGAAAATAATAAAATATTTTTTTGTTTCGCACTTCGTATTCTTGAGTTATTAGTTAGTTAAGGCCTTCAAACTATTCTCTTATCGCACACCAGTGCATAGATCTTACTCAGCGATTTCAAACAAAGCGAATGCTCGAAATCTGTGTTTGGCTATACACGAGTATGCAACACGAGCCAGCCTTATCTAATGTAAACTTTGCTTTTCTTTGTCGCGAGGCGAAGCTGGTTGCAAAATGTCTCCTAAAATGGTTCTCCACTTAATCTACTCTTTTCCCCGAGCAACAGGGCCGCACCCACAATTATTTAGGAAAAAGTTAAATATAATTAATTTAAAAAAATAATTTTCTATTTAAACTAGTCTATCATACGTGCGGACTTTCGTATTAAAACTTTTATTTTATTTTATTTGAAAAAAGCATAATGTTGTTTGTATACTCAACTCCCAAATCTCCTGCGGCCTTGGGTGGACGCTCGGGGATGACAGAAGCAGTCAAGCGTGAAGCCTGCCCAGATTTGGGAGATGAGTATATACTTTTATTGAATAGTATTATATTATTACATTATTGTTAGTTTTTTTTAAGTAAAGGAAGTAAAGGTTTTAATTAGTATAGTATTTTTTTCTTCAATAAATATATTTGTAATAATTAAAATAACTTACATAGCCTGGATTAAATGTCTATCTTAATAGCTCACACAATTAATTATTCAAAATAATATAACAATATTATTATAGTTACTTTTAAGAGAACTATTTTGTGGGACTTCGTAATAAATTTAGACCCAAAAAATTAATATTCTTAAAAGAGACTATTTTTCATATCTGTAAAAATGATTTATTAAAAACGTTTTAAACTAATTCCAGAAAAAATTAAAACACGTATCATATAACTTTAAAAATTGAATTCAGATACTCACTTCACAATATCACCAATAATGAAAGATACGATATAATTGGAACAGAAGTATTTTTAAATGCAAATATACTTTTATAATACCAATTATAGCCAACATTTAACTATATAACATTCAAGTAAATAATTATTTCATGTTACTTAATCATTAATCTGTTTACAACATAAAAAGCAGTAAGCAATTATTTTAATTGAAGAATTCAAATAATTGCTACATTTAATTTTTTCAACATTTAAACTTCATTTCTGAATATTTTATTCACTAACAACCTTTTAAACTATAAAAAAACATATTTACATATAATTAAAAAAATTAAATTCAGGTACTCACTTCACCACATCACAAACACTTAAAGAAATGAAATAATATAGAGATATTTTTAAATATGAATATACTTTTATTATACCAATAATCGCCAATATTTATCTACATAACCTTAAAATAAATAATCAGTTCATGTTACTTAATTGCAAACAATTAAAATGCAGCCTTCATTTAATTTAATATTAAGAACAAAATAATGCAGGTAATAAGTAATTGATCTTTTTACATCATAAAAGTCAATAAACAACTAATTCCTTGAAAAATTCAAATAATTGTGACGATTCATTTATTCAAAATTTAAACTTTTATTTTAATTCAGATACTCACTTCACAGCATCACAAACAATTAAAGAAATTATATATTTGGAATAGAGGTATTTTCAAATATAAATATACTTTCACTATACAAATTATAGTCAATACTTAACTACAAAACCTTAAAAGTAAATAATCAGTTCATGATACTAAATAGAAAAAAATTAATTTAACCTTCATGTAACTTAATATTGTGAACAAAATGGTTCCAGTAAAAAGTAATTAAACAGTTGACAACATCAAAAGCAATAAACAATTATTTTTATTGAAAATTTCAAATAGCTGTTAAATTAAAATTTTTAATGTTTAAACTTTCAATTTTGAAAATTTGATTAATTAATAACCTTTTAAACTAATTCCAGTAAAAATTGAAATAAAGAAAAATTAAAATCCAACCTTTACGTGATTTAATTTTGTGAACAAAAGAATTCAGGTTATAAGTAATTAATCAGTCGACAAAGTAAAAAGTAATAAACAATTATTTTCATTAAGAAATTTCAAATAATTGTTAAATTAGAATTTTTCAAAATTTAAACTGTTATTTCTGAAAATTTGATTTGTTAATAACCTTTTAAACGATTTCCAGAAAAAAATAAAAAATCTGTACATATAATTTAAAAATTTTAATTCAGATACTCACTTCACAGCATCATAAACATTTAAAGAAATTATATAATTGGAATAGAGGTATTTTTAAATGTAAATATATTTTATTATAACAATTACTATCAATATTTAACTACATAACCTTAAAATAAATAATCAGTTCATGTTACTCCATTTAAAAAAATTAAAATTCCACCTTTATTTAATTTAATATTGTGAACAAAATAATTCAGGTAATTAGTAATTAATCAGTGGACAAGATAAAAACTAAGAAACAATTATTTTAATTAAAAAATTAAAATAATCATTATATTAATTTTTTTCAAACTTTAAACTTTAATTTCTGAAAATTTGATTCATTAATAACCTTATAAACTAATTCTATACAAAAATAAAATATAAATACATATAGTTTAAAAATTAAATTTAGATACTCACATCTCAGCATCATAAACATTTAAAAAAATTATATAATTTTAATTGAGGGATTGTAAATATAAAAAAATATAGATACACAAATTATAGTTATATAACTTAGTTATAAATTATAATTATAGCATATATTCAACTACATCACCTTACAGGAAATAACAAATTTAGGTTACTCAATCGAGAAAAAATTAAAAATCAATCTTTATACAATCAGTTCAAAACATAAAAAGGAATGAAAAATTATTTTCATTAAATAATTCTAATAATTTTTACCTTATATATAGTTTTTTATTTTTATTTAATTTCTGAAAAATGGATTTATTAATAACATTTTAAACTAATTCCAGAAAAAGAATGTGTACATATAATTTTGAAAATTGAATTCAGATACTCATTTCAAAACATCACAACCATTTTAAAAAATGAAAAAAATTGGAAAATAGATATTTTAAATTTTTTAAACATTTTTTAGTATATTTTATTGATAGCTTATTTAGATTCTTTTTTTTAATTACTTTTTTATTTTTTATTATTTTTCTATATTTATTTATCAGTTTTATAAAAATAATTTTCTTTATTTCTATCATTTTCATTATGTTTAAAAATAAATCAGACTAATTATGAAAAAGCTTACCGCATAGTCGTCTAAAAAACAAAAGTTCGTTATTTTTTCATTTTTATTAACAAAAAAATTAGTATGACATAAAAAAATTTATTTTTTAATACGAGGACCTTCAATTTGAGCCACCTCTGAAGAAAATCGAATCATTTTTAGGGTATTATAAACCATGTACAAAAAATATTATTTTTAAAACAGATTATTTTTTAATCAAACAGTATATAAAAATGATTATAAATTATTTTAATTTGTAAAACAATTTTTTTTCTTTGAAATTTGTATGTTTTCTTTTATTTTACAAATCCATATCTTTTGGGTGAAAATTGATTTGATAAAAAACTTGAATTTTTTATGAAAGAATTTAATGTTTGCAATTAAAACAATGAATCTTGAACTAAAAAAATTAATTTCTTAACAAAGCAGTTCAACTTTAAAAATAAAATTTTCGCCAAGATTAATTTTCTACCAAAAAGACGAATTTTCAATAAAATACAAAACTGTCCAAACAAATAATTGAACTTTCAACTAAATTTTTAATTTTAAACTTAATATATTGTTTCCCCTGAGGAACAGGGGACTTACTTTTTATAATTAAAAAAAATTATCTATACTTATATATTTTTAATTATATTTATAAAGAAATTGGACTCGTAGAAAAGCTTCCGGGATAGTCGTCTAAAAACGAAATTTTCTTATTTTTATTTTTTTATAAAAAATCAGTTGAATTATTAAACAAAATAATTATTATATATAATATATTTTTTGAAAATTATATTTTTTTGAAAATTAATGTCCTGCTCTAAAAATTGAACCATTACATTTTTGGTTGAAAGTTTTAAAATTCAAATTTCAACTACTTAGGGAAAAGTTAAAGTGCTTTGTTAAAAAAATATTTTCTTGGTTGAAGGTTTATCACTTTGGTTGAAAATTTATCTAGTTTGTTTAAAACCCGTTTTTCTTTGTTTAAAAATAATTTATTTAACTGACTATACCATACAAAATTTTATTTTTTATGAACATCTACATACCAGACCTCCTTTTTTTATTCTTCAATTGTTGATAATAAAATAAATCAGAATGACATATTAAATT
>JAWWLR010000149.1:2136908-2148923 GCA_035041075.1 Acraspis erinacei | reverse complement strand
TTGTTAGCCTATTGTCTTGCATATCCATTATCCACATGTGCGAATCTGTGATGCAGAACGTAACCCAGAATCTCAGTATGTACATCGTCACGCGCGCACGAGCAAGTTCGTTGTCCCCTTTCCCTTGTCGTTCCTTGTTCGTTTATTATTGTTATTATTCCGCGTGCGGTTGGCATTGTGAGTTTATCTTCGGCAAGAAGCAACCACCTTGTGCCATTGCCCCATTCCCCCAACCCCATCTATTTTCCCCGATGCAAACTTCTGGGGTTGTTCTTTTTGTCCTCCTTGTCTTATATTCTTATGGTCTTATTTTGCCTTTCTCCCCATCGCTTTCGCGCGAACACTCCCTCCTTAACCCTTTTCTTCTATTTCTTCTCTTTCTTCTTTTCCTCCATCCTCTCTCCATTTTTCCTTTTTACTATCCTTTCCCCTTCGGAGCTTAATTCGAGCCTCACTTCTTGTTTATTTGCACCTTTTATATTATCTGGAAAGCTTCGCAGTTCGCTTCCACTTTTACTGCGCACTATACTGTGGTCGACCCTCCAAATGGGTATTTCGAGCCACCCTGCACATCTCTTAATAGTCGTTACGTTAAGAGGTCATTAAGGGCTGATCAAACAGAGTGCTCAAATTAACTACAAAAGTCATTTTCGAGAAAGTGATAAGCAATCTCGATGTCTGGAAGAAATGGGATAAGTCAGATAGGTTTTTAAGTGCAGGATAATGAACCTGTCACATCTAGAAGTTTTCAATTTGGGCACAAAAGAATTCCTATAGTGTCAAAACAGTGTGGTTTTCTCCACTCATCCCAATGACAAAGATGTTTTATTCCTCTCCTTTCCCCCTTTTTAAGGAACTCCTCTTTTTCTCTTATTTTCAATTAACTTTCCCTTTTTCTCGTTTTTTCGCTTAAATTCGAACTGAATTAATAAAAATTCAGTAAAAAAGTCTACCAATTTTTGGTTGAAAGTTGATAGAATATTTTAATATTTAGTTAATGATTAATTTAAAAAAAATTAACAGCTAGGCTGACAATTTACTCTCTAAAAAATATATTTCTTTGATTGAAGATCCTTCTATTTGTTTGAAAATTTAAATATTTTGTTAAAAATTAACTTTTTTGATAAAAAATCATATTTTCCCCTTTTTTAAGGAATTCTTCTCCTTCCTCCCAATTTTTAGTCAAATTCCTCCTCACCTAGTTTCTTGACTTAAATTGAACTAAATTAGTAAATTGCTAAAAATTATACTTATTGGTTAAAAATTTAATTACTTTGTTAAAGATGCAACTATTTTCTTAAAAAATATGATTTTTTTTGTCAAAAATTTCACAATTTGGGGGACGAATGCAAAACTCAAAAAATAAAATTCCCAACACTGTGAAATTCCTGAAATTGAAAATTCCCGAATAATAAAATTTTCGCATAATAAAATTCCCGGATTGGAAAATTCTTGAATAATAAAATTTTCGAATTAGAAAATTCCCGAATTTAAACAATACATCTGTTTATAACTAGGTATTATTTATTTATTAAAAATGCATAATTCAAATATTTTTAAGAAAAAGAAACATTATTTTTAATTTTTAAAGTTTCTGAAATTATTGTTTAAATTTAAAAAACAATATTTGAACCAAAAATTCATCCAGAAATATATTTTTCAATCATTGTTATTTTAAATTGAAATAATAATTTCATATACTTTAAACATGGAAAATATTTTATTTTTGAATAAAAATATTTGATTATTGCATTTTTAATAAATAAATAATTTTTTTAAAATTGTTAATTGTTTAAATTTGGGAATATTTTTAGTTCGGATGTTTTATGACTGGGCAATATTATTTGGTAATATTATAAACTGTAGATCATTTTTTTTGACTGAAAAATCCGAAAAAATAATATTCCCGACACTGTAAAATTCCCGGAAAATAAAATTCCCCAATAGTAAGGTTCCCGATTAATCAAATTTCTGAATAATAAAATTCCCGAATGTTAAAATCCCCAAATAATAAGATTTCAGAATTGAAAATTTATCGAATAATAAAATTTCCAAATAATAAAATTTGCGAATAATAAATTTCTAGAATAATAAATTTTCCAAATTGGAAAATTCCCAAATAACAACATTCTCGAATTTAAACAAACCTTTATTTATAAATATTATTCATGTATTGTTAATGCAACAATAAAATAATTTTATAATAAAATTATTTTAAATGTATATGGTTTTTAAAATTATTGTTTAACGTTAAAATAATAATAAATGAAAATATATATTTCGAAATGAAAATATAAACATAATTCTGACGGAAATTTTATTATTCGAGAATTTTTCCGATTCGAAAATTGTATTATTAGGAAATTTAATTAATTAGGAAGTTTAATATTCGGGAATTTTCCGATTCGGGAATTTTTTTATTCGAAAACTTTATAATTTGGAATTTTATTATTCGGGATTTTTTAGGTGTCCCGGGAATTTAATTATTCGAAAATTTTCCAATACGGTAATATTATAAACCGTTCGGGAATTTTCCAATTTTCCAATTTTCCAATTCAGGAATGTTATTTTTCGGGGTTTGTCGCTCACCCCCTACTTGGTTGAAAGTTGGACTACTTTGTTGAAAAATTTTGGTTCGAAACTAATTTTTAAGTTGAAATTAATTTTTTAGTTACTGTTCCATTTTAAGTTAAAAATATACCATTTTTGTTCTTTAAACATTATTTTTTCTGCAAAGATTTATAATTTTAGTTTAAAATTATTTTTTGTTGTTGAAAATTAAACTATTGTGTTAGAAATTTGTTTTTGTTGTTGTTAAAAATTCATTTTTGAAACTGTAAATTTAACTTCCATTTTCGTTAAAAAATTAACGTATTTGGGGGGAAATTCTTTTTTTTTAATGCAACAGGTTGTTTGAAAATTATTCTGCTTTTGTTAAAGATTCGACTATTACATTTTTGATTAAAAATTCATATTTTTTCGTTGAAAACTAAACTTTTTGGTTAAAAGTTAAGCTACTATTTTCAAAATTCAATGGAATGGTTTGAAATTGACCTATTTTGTTGAAATTTCGTTTTTTGTTATTTTTCAAAATTAATTTTTTAAACTGCAACTGTAATTATTCTATTTTTGGTTAAAAATGGATCGTTTCTAGCTCTAAATTAAAATTTGTTGAAGAAAATAATTCTTGAATGAATTAAAATATTTTTTAATAAAAATAGAAATATTTTGTGTTTGAAATATCAACTATTAAATTTTTTCTTCAGATTTTTTTTTGTGTTAAAAATTATTCTCTTATTGTTGTAGATTCATATTTTTAGTTGAAATTCAACTATTCTGTTGAAAATTCAATTATCACGTTAAAAATTTATTTATTAAATTAAGAATTGAACAGTTTTATTAAAAATTATTTTAATTGGATAGAAAGTTAAACTATTTGGTTGAAAAGTAACTTTTAGGTTGAAACTTAATTATTTTGGATAGAAAATTTAATATTTTTTGTGGGTAATTCAACCTTTTTTCTTCCAAATTCAGCAATTTTGGTGATCTGTTTTCTGTTTGTCGAATGAAAAATATTTATTGGTTGCAAAATATTAATTTCTACGTGGAAATTTTGTTTTGGTTGATTCTTTGTCTCTTGAAATTTTAACTTTTGGATTTAAAATTCAACTAACTGCACCAACTGGGGTGATTCAAGCTTCATTTAATAATCTTTGACGAAAAAAGGCCGGGGGGGGGGGGCAGTTTAAAAAATCTCTATATAGCAATAACTCACTTTTTTCTCAATAGTGAGAGTGGTATTCTAACAGGATATAAATATAATAAAATGTGGCCCAGATAAAACAAAAAAAGGATTGAACCTCCTGCTGATTGGAACCCTAGAACGAGGAAGTGGGTCACATAAAAATCTGTGTTCTTATTTTCCTGCCGACATTCCTGACATGCTCACGCCTTAGGCTCAGGGCGAAGGGTCTAGGTGACCTTGCTAAATTCTACTTCAGACTTTTAGATTTAGAGTGTTCTCCAGGCTGTAAGAATTTATTTCTACTTCGTAGAGAAGAAAAATAGCGTTGTAAGATAATACTAAACTAAAGCCTTCCAGGCATCTTTTACATGCTTTACAAGCGAAGAGAGAACAGAGCAATCGATTTATTTTTGTTTGAGGATTTACATTCTGAACGCATCTGTCAAAATTATACCCTGTTGTCCTCCCAGCTCGAAATAGCCTCAATAAGTGGTACCTTATGGTCGTATTTTATCGTTGAAATAACCACACAGGGTCAAAAAAGGGTGAGATGAGAAAAAAGAAGAAGAAAGAAAACTAGCTGTGAATTCCATCTCGGGCGTTATACCACTTTGTTTTCATTTATAATTATATGTTTCAATGGATACAATATATTTGTTTAAATATTTCAACTATTAGTAGTTGATAGTAATAGAATTAACGTCATTTAGCACGGACACGAACCACTTTTGCTGAAGAATCTTCTCCAAGTCGGTAAGGTAGATTTCGTGGTCGAGAAACTCTATAGTCAGTCTACTAATAGCTTAAATAAGTATTACCTTATCGTCGTATTTTGTCGTTAAAATAAGCAAACAGGACATTCCATCTCGGGCGTTTCTACTTTGTTTTGATTTATAATTATATTGTGCAATGGATACAGCAATTATTTTTTAAGCCTAAAGCTGAGAGTAGTAGAATTGACCTCATTAAGAACATTCTAGAAATTTAGAACGGACACGAGCGACTGAAGCTACAGAATCTTCTCGAAGTCGGTAAGGTAGATTTCCTTGTCCAGAAACGCCCCTGCCTATCTACGAATAGCTTCAATAAGTGGTAGGTTACAGTCGCATTTCATCGTTGGAATAAGAAAACGGGGTAAAAAAATGGAGCAATGAGAAAAAGAAAGTACAAAATAAACTAGCTGTGAATTTCATTTCGAGCGTTTCCACTTTGTTTTGATTTATAATTGCATGGTGTAATGGATAAAATACTTTTTTTTCAACTTAAACTGCTAGTCGTTGATAATCGTAGAGTTGGCTTCATTAAGTAAATTCTAGAAACTTAGCACGGACAGGAACCTCTATAGCTGCAGAATCTTCTCCAAGTCGGTAAGGTAGGTTTCGCGGTCCAGAAACTCTATAGTCAATCTACTAATAGCTTAAATAAGTGTTATCTTATCGTCGCTTTTTATCGTTAAAAGAAGCAAAGAGGATATTCCATTTCGGGCGATTTTACTTTGTTTTGATTTATAATTATATTTTTCAATGGATACAACACTTATTTTTTAAGGCTAAGCTACTAGTAGCTGAGAGTAGTAGAATTGACCTCATTGAGAACAATCTGGAAATTTAGCATGGACACGAACCACTGAAGCTACAGAATCTTCTCGAAGTCGGTAAGGGAGATTTCGTTGTCCAGAAACGCCCCTGCCTATCTACGAATAGCTTTAATAAGTGGTAGGTTACAGTCTCATTTCATCGTTGGAATAAGTAAACGGCGTAAAAAAATGGCGCAATGAGAAAAAGGAAGTACAAAGAAAATTAGCTGTGAATTCTATTTCACGCGTTTACAGTTTTTTTTTATTTATAATTGCATGGTGCAATGGATAAAATAATTTTTTAAACTTAAATTACTAGTAGTTGATAATTGTAGAGTTAGCTTCATTAAGTAGATTCTAGAAACTTAGCACGGACACGAACCACTTTAGCTGCAGAATAGCAAATAGGATCAAAAGGGGTAAACCGAAAACATAGAAGTATAAAGAAAACTAGCTGTGAATTTCATCTTGTGCGTTTCCACTTTCTTTTCATTTATAGTTGTGTGATGCGATCATTTCCATAATGATTTTGTTTAAAATATTAATATAGGAGTAGCATTAGTATTACAATTTATGTCTATGAGAACATTCTAGAAACTTAAAACGGACGCGAGCCACTTCAGCTGCAGAATCTTCTCCTAGTCGGCAAGGTAGTTTTCTTTGTCTAGAAACTTCTCTGTCTACCTACTAATAGCTTCAATATTTGGTAGCGTATGATCGTATTGCATCATTTAAATAAGTAAACAGGGCCAAAAAAGGGTAAAAAAGTATAATGGAAGCTAGCCGTGAATTCCATCTCGGGCGTTTTTACTTTGTTTTCATTTATAATTATATTTTGCAATGGATACTACAATGATTTTACTTAAAAACAAATTACTAGTAGCTAATAGTAGTAGAATTGATCTCATTAACAATAAAATAGAAATTTAGCACGGACACGAACCACTTAAGCCTCAGAATGCTCTCGAAGTCGGTAAAGTAGGTTCCTTCGTCCGGAAACGCCTCTGCATATTTACTAATAGCTTGAATGAGTTGTAGCCTATTGTCGTATTCTACCGTTGAAATAACCACATTTCAAAAAAGGGGTAAAAGGAAAAAAAAGAAGTACAAAGAAAACGAGTTGAGAATTCTATGTCGAGCGTTTCCACTTTGTTTTTATTCATAATTATGTAGTTAAATGCATACAATAATGATTTTTCTAACTTTAACTACTAGTAGTTGATATTCGTAAAGTTGCCCTCATAAGGAAAATTCTAGAAACTTAGTACGGACATGAACCACTTAAGCTTCAGAATGTTCTCGACGAGGGTAAAGTAGGTTACTTCGTCTAGAAACGACTATATACTAATAGTTTCAGTAAGTCGTAACTCATGGTTGAATTTCATCGTTCAAATAAGCAAACATATTCACAAAAAGGTAGAAGCAGAAAAAGAATAAAAAGAGAAAAAAGAAGTATAAAAAAACATGCTGTGAATTCTATCTCGGGTGTACCCAGTTTGTTTTCATTTACAATTTATGATGTCAACTATCTACTAGTATTTGATAGTAGTATAGTTGACTTCATTAGGAACATTCTAGAAACTAAGCATGGACACGAACCATTTTAGGTGTAGAATGTTCTAGAAGTCGGCAAGGTACACTAATTTAGCTAGAGCGAGGAAATAATAAATTAGAGGTAACAAAATCAATTGTTCAAACAATTTTTTTTTCTTCATAAAATTATTTTTGTATAATGCTAGAAACTTGCGGTTTTTGTTTGAAATATTCAACTTTATCTCTCCTTTTTACTTAGTGAGATAATAATGTATGCAAATTACAAATATAATTGTTCAAACAATTTATTATTGTTTATAGCTATCTTCACTGAGAATATTGCTAAAAAATTGCTGGTTTTCTGAAAATTTGAGCTTTTCTTTGACTTTCAAGTTAGGAACAAATAATATCTAAACAATAATATTCATATTAATTTGAATGAAAAGGTTGTCAGTAACTACTTTAAAGAAAATTGACTTTTAATATGATAAATACAGAAGATTTGAAGAACATTTAAAATATCTGTTTTATTTGAGAAAAATATATTCGCAAAAAAGAAAAACATTGTTCAAAAAAGAATTCTCTCTAATGTTTATTTATTAATTGTTCATAACTAAAAAGCCAAAGAAAAGTTCAAAATTTCAGGAAAATCCTCAACTTTTAAACAAGTATCTAAAAGATGAAGTCATAAATAATAATAATTCGTTTAAACAAATATTGATATTAACTTAAATTATTTATTATCTAAAACAAATAGAAAAATTCGGGAAAACCCAAGACTTTCTAACTCTATTTTAAGAAAAAGTTTCCAAAAACATTAACAAATTGCATTTAAATTTACCATCACACCATCAAAACAATAAGATTTAATGACAAACAAAATTTATATATAAATTCAATGAAACATTCCGAAATACAATGATTTTTCTGTAAAAATTATAATGTATAACAATTTTTTTTGTAAAATACAAAATGTGAATTTTAAGCCAAAAGGATAAGATTTCTACAAAAATTGGAATTTTCAAACAAATAATTAAATTATTGACCAAAAAAGTAAATTTTTATGAACTTTTAAACAACCATTTGAATTTTCAAGCAAGAAAATTCAGAAAGATTTTTTACAAGAAAATTTCCAACCAAACAGTTTCATTATTAACCAATAAAATTGATTTTCTTCAAAAAAGGACGAATTTTGAACAAAGTAAGTAAATTTTTTACCAAGTGTAGATAAATTTTCAACTAAAATTATAAATCCTAAAACAAGAAATAAATTCATAAGAATGTAGTTACACTTTTAACCAAGGAGTTGCATTTTTAATCTAAAAAGATTATTCCGAAACATACATTTTCAACAGCAAAAATTACATTTAAAAAAAAGGTAATACTTCATATTTCAAAAACAAAAAAAAGTTTTTTTATTTTAAATGAAAAACAATTGAATTTAACAAAAAAAATGAATTTTCTGAACTTGAATCTCTGACAAAAATAGATTAAATATGCGTCAATTTTGCATTAAACAAAATAAATTAAAATTAACATAATAGTTAATATTTCAACAAACAAACCAAATTTAAACTTTAAATGAAAAAATTGAACTTAGCTCAAAAATCGGATTTTTCAGCAGATTAATTTTCAACTAAACAGGTTCGTTTTGAGCCACAAAAAAACGATTTTCAACAAAACAACAAATTTTCAACAAAATACGAAACTTAAATTTTAAATACGAAAATATAAATTTTCAAAAACATACGTGAAATCTCGAAGAAAAAAAAACTAAATTTAAGGAAAAGGTAATAATTGATATTTCAACAAACAAATTTTAATTTTAAATTTAAAAAAAATTAAATTTAACCAAAGAAGAGAAATTTTCAACTCTTGAATCTCCAACTAAAACAGATTAATTTTAAACAAAACACAACAGTTGAATTGCCAATCCGAAAGTATAAATTTTCAAAAACATACGTAAATTTTCAACCACAAAAAATTTAAAGAAAGGCGGTAGTTGATATTTAAAAAAAGATTTTAAATTTAAACAATTGAATTTAACAAAAAAAAGAATTTTCAACACTTTAATCCCCAACTAAAAGAGATTAATTTTCAAGCAAACAGTTGCATTTTTAACAAAGAAACAAATTATTGTTGACAAAACAGACGAATTTTGAACAAAATACAACAGTTAAATTTTCAATCCGAAAATATATGCTTTGAAGTAAAATACATAAATTAAAAAAAAGAATAATAAACAGATTAATTTTCATAAAAATACAAGAGTTGAATTGTCAATCTGAAAATATAAATTTTCAAGCAAATATGTATATTAAAAAAAATTAATAAATAAATAAAGGTAATAGTTTATTTTTAAACAAGACGTTATAATTAACAGAAACAAAAATATAAGATTCAACCGAAAAATACGAATTTTAAAAAAATGCAACAGTTGAATTGTGAATTTCTAATATATCAAACTTCAACAAATTTACGTATACATTAAAAAATTTTTTTTAAAGATAGTAGTTGATACTTAAAAAAAAAAGATTTTAATTAAAAATAAAAAACAATTGAATTCAACCAAAAAAGAGGATTTTTGAACAACTAAATACTTGAATCACCAACTAAAACAGATTAATTTTAAATGAAACAGTTGCATTTTTAAGAAACAAAAAAATGATTTTCAACCAACGAGGCAAATTTTCAAAATAACACATCAGTTGAATTGCCAATCCGAAAATATAAATTTGCAACAAAATACGTAAATTTTCCACAAGAAAATAAATTTAAAAAAATTAATTGTTGATATTTAAAAAAAAATTAAAATGATTGTGAATTCTCTTTAGTTAAAGCTTCTTCGGCTTTAACGAACACATGCTCATCACGTATCTTATTATTACTATTCATAATATGCATCAGTGTTGCAACAAAAGTAGTTTTACTATCTTCCTTTTATCATTAAAAAAATGGGCATTCCATTAAAATAAAAATTATTATTAAGAATGTTGATAAATAAAATGTTATTGTAGTTTATAACCAACTTGTAGATCTTTTTGGTGTGGACAACTTTAGTCTGTTAATTTTAGTTTGTACCTTGTTTCGTTTTTCGAAAAATTAAATTTTTTAAACAATTTTTAATCTTATTTTTTTAATTTAATTTTTAATTTTTTAAATCTTATTTTTATAACAAAATTTTTAGACCTTTTTGGGGTGGAAAACTTTAGTATGTTAATTTTAGTTGGCACCTTGGGTCGTTTTTCGAAAAATGTAATTTTTTAATTTTGAATGTTATTTTTTACGATTAAAACAAAAACTGCGGGTCGTATCAAAAATTATTCATGACTAATTTGAATGAGTTTTCGCTATTTTTTGCAAGAGCAACGTTTGTCTTTGATTTTTTTCATAGCTTGTGCTGTTTGTCCAAAATTTTAATTTTTTCATTTTTAATGTTTTTACGACTAAAAACAAAAACTATGCATCCTATCGAAAATTGAATAATAACAAATTTATAGATCTTTTCAGGGCACGCAATTTTAGTTAATTCATTTTTTTCTTATCTTGCAGAGATTAGCCGTAAAATGGAATTTTTTAGTTTTCCTTATTTTTTGTATGACATTTTATTATTTTTATTATTTTTATTATTATTATTATTTATTATTATTTATTTATTATTATTTATTATTATTTTATTATTTTTATTTATTATTTTATTTTTTGTAGAATTTTCAACTTTTCGACTAAATTGGAAACTCTGTCATGATAGTATTGTCAGGCTTTAAAAAATAAACGTTTTTCTGATCTAGACTTTTTTCATATCATGCGTTGTTTGGCTTAGAATGTTCATTTTGTTTTATTTTTTTGGATTTTGAAAATGGTATAACTCTGATAACTACAGACTGCAGACAGATAGGTAGACAGACAGACACCTTCGTAAAAATAATTTTTTCTGACTCAGTAGGTTTCAAGACGTGGAGATTTCTTTAAAAATCGACAAAGTGAAATTTTACATAAAACTAATACCTTCTCATTAGGATACGAATGTAAAAAAAAGATTTTTATTTAAAATAATAAACACTTAAATTGAAGCAAACCAGATAAACCGTCAACAAAAAGGTATTTGCAATGTATTTTTGGACCAGCCATACATGCTCAAAATTTTACAGCGCGGATCTTAATCAATAAACGGCTTTCAATTAAAGAGAAACCGAGTTAACCGCAATTTGGTGGGTAGAGCTCGCTCGGGTGTGCTCCGTCGACGATACACAAAGCAGCTCGAGGATTTCCTCGCGATAAATCCGTGGCGTGTCGTGAAATTTGGCCACGAGCCAAACACCACCGACTTCTCAGTTTGCTGGGCCAGGCCAGTTTCTTTATTATTCTGCTGAGTTTATAAGCAAGCGGATTTCGAAACAACCGGTTCTCCTTTCCCAAATCCTCAGGAACATGATCAAAATAAGGAGGACAAACACGGAACAGTGCGATATCCTTGCGCAGTTTACGATTCCCGAAGACCTAAGTTGTGGTTTGAAAGCCTCATCTCTTTCCTTCTTTGTGAATCGCCCCACTCCTTCTTTCTAGCCCCCACTCCTTTTTCGGCACTGTCTCTTTCCATCGCAGAGACGGTGCTTTCTCCACTCGCTGTGTCCACCGGAGGACGTCGTTAATCTTAACGAGCAAAGAAATAAAGAAAACCGGGCGCAGCCGTCGCCTTCTGGCACGCCTGTTTACGCACTTCAACCGAAATGACATAAAGATCGGTGCCACTTGCGGATTTTTTAGTTTTTGATTTTATCTTGATTTTTTATTGGTTGAAGGTTTTTTTTTTCAATTTCACTGGGAAGATTGGAAGTCTCTATTGGGAGAGAGGAAGAAAGGAGACTCGGAGGATAATGATAGTTGACGCCAGTGGAAAGGCTTCCCTTTCCTTGACTACTAAACTCGCTTCTAGTCTCGCTATTCGCTCCCCACTCCCCGGAAACACTGGTGTAGGTTCAATGGATTCTGAGTGATAAAAAATATTGACTGCAGGCTTGAAATGATTGCGAGCGTTTTGCCGTGAACTAAATATTTCCTTGTATGTGTAAAGTATTGACATAATTTTTATGATAAATAAATGGTTTTATGGTATTTTCTTGTTATTTAATATCTTTACTCTTACTTGTCCACTCTGAAA
>JAWWLR010000149.1:2031884-2050356 GCA_035041075.1 Acraspis erinacei | reverse complement strand
TTATTGAATCCGTCTTTTTGAATTGAAAATTCAAATATTTTTTTAACTTAGTTTTTTATATAAAAATCCACATATTTTGAGAAAAATTTAATTTTGTTGAGAAAAATGAAACTATTTGGTAGAAAATTCAACAATTTCTAAAAAAATTCATCCTTTTTGGTTATAAAAAAAGTATTTTTGGACTATTAAATCAATGTTTTTGATACAAATATATTTCTTGTTTAAAAATTCATATTTTGATCGTGAAAAGTCAACTGAAATTTTTTTAAAGAGAAAATTCAACTATTTCTTTTTAATTTATCTTTTTGATTTAAAAATTTATGTTTTATTAGAAATTTAATTTTCTGCATGAAAATTCAACTTTTTGGTTAAGAATTATTATTCTTCTTTGCTTGAATATTAAACTTTGTTTTTTGAAAGATTTGGTTGTATCACATTGTTAAGAAATCATTTTTTAAAAGAAATTATCTTTTTTAACTGAAAATTCAACTACATTGGTAAACTAATTTTTTTTAAATATTGTGTGTTTTTTTGATTGAAGGCTAATGTATTTGGTCTTAAATTTAACTGTTTAGTGGAGAAGTTTTTTTTTGGTTTAAAATTAATTTTTTAACCCAAAATTTAACTTTTCCATTTTTTTAAGACTGATCTTTTTTAGTTTAAAATTCTCGTTTTTTGATAAAAAAAATAATTCTCTTGTTTTGAAATTTCATTTTTATTGGGTAGCAATGCATTAATTTAATTATTATTCTAAGATTATTTTTTTCTGGTTGAGAATTATATCTCTTTACTGGAAATGTAGCAATTTCATTTTGGGTTGAAGATGGATATTTAAAATCAACTACCGTGGTAGAAAATTAAACCATTTGCTTAAGAAATCAATCTATTTATTTGAAAAATTAATTATTGTATAGAAAAGTCATTTTTTTGGTATGAAATTAATTTTTTATCTGAAAGCGTATCTATTATTATTTTGGTAAAAAATGATTCCTTTATAAGTTGAAAATTGAACTGTTTGGTGAAAAAATGATGTATTTTGTTTAAAATTCGTTCTTTCAAATTTAAACTCTTTTTTAGTTGAATATTAAATTGGTCTAAGGAGTCAACAATTTTGTAAAATGTCCATTTCTGGTTGTAAAACTATTTTTTTAGTTGAACCTTGATCTACTTGGTAGAAAATTTATGTATTTTATTGAAAATTTGTCTTTGAATTTCACAAATTCAGTTATTTGCTAAAAAAATCAAATGTCAGTCCCACCCGTTCGAAGTTGAGTGGGACTGACATTATACCTTGACTTTCGACCTAACGACCACTGCCTAATTATTTTCGTTGAAATTTAAGTCTTTTTAATCCTAATGTCTACTATTATATTTTTGGTTTATAAATCATCTTGCCATTTAAACTTAAAAGCACCATAAATTCAAAAAAGCTTTTAGAAATTAAAAATGTTATAGAATTTAATGGCTTCATTATACTTGACATTACAATTTCACTTTGCACGATGATGTCCTTAATTAGGTAGCCATTAATCTTTTAGATAAGACTTAAGAGGGTAGTGTACTATTTTCCGTATGGATGGACAAAATTTTTTCTCTTTTACAACGATGGAATTTTTTTATCGGCTTTAAAAATTTCATTTTTTATTAAAGTAAAAATTGTTTTAAAAAAATTGTTTAACATTCAATACTCTGGACATTGTTTTTTTATTTGAGAAAATTGATTCTTTTCTGCTTTTTTTTATAAAATAATTTTTATTTTTTTACCTGTTTTTAAAAAAGCTTCCCCCTTTTCCCTTTTTTTGCCTAAATTTTTAACTGAATAAATAGAACTTAATATGAAAATTCAACTCTTCTTGGCTAATTTTTGTTTTTTTTTTCAAAAGTCTACCATTATATTTTTGTTTCGGAATCGATCTCACTGGCTGAAAAATTCTATTTCGTTTAAATTTAACGATTTTGTTGAATACTTGTTTTATTTTTGGTTAAAAATTAATTTTTTTAACTGAAAGTCTATTTATTCCATTTTCCGTTTGAAAATATTAAAATATAATTTAATATAATTTTTTAAATCCATCTTTTCCAGAAAATAAATCTTCTTGATTAAAAAATGAGATTTTTGGTTAGAAAATCAGATTTTTGCAGTCTTTGACTGCACAAATTCTTCGGTGCAAAAATCAACTAATTTAGTAGAAAGGGCAGCTATTTTGTTATAAATTAAACTATTTATTTAAAAATTTAACTATTAGGTTATAAATTAGGTTTTTGGTTCAAAATTAATTTTGTTTTTAAATAGCTATTCCATTTATGGATGAAAATTTTTCTTTTATAATTGGAACATTGATCATTTTGTTTGAGGATTCCATTATTTTGTTAAAAATCCAGCATTTAAAAAAAAATCAAATGGCTCAAAATTCGTTCAATTCAGTTGAAAATTAGTTTCTTAAATTGGAATTCGTTGAAATTTTCTCTATTTGTCTAGGAAAATAAATTATTTATTAAAAAATTTAACTCTTTTGTTTGTCATTTGTTTTTTTTTTGTTGTAAAATAAAATTTTTTATCTGAAAATGTAGGTATTCCTCTTTTGGTTAAAAATTCAGCTATTTGCGAGAAAATTGATGTGTTTTTTTTTAATTTGTCCATTTAGGTAGAAATTTAATCCTGTTTGTTAACAATTTATCATTTTGTTTAAGGATTAAATTATTTTATTAAAAGCTCGTCTTTACTTTTTCTTTTTGTTGGAAAATGAAAATGCATCCTTTTGGATTGAAAATTAATCTGCTGGGTTAAAAATTCAGCATTGTATTTTACGAAATCAGTTTAAAAATTCAACAATTTAATAATAATAATAGAAATTAAATAATAATAATTTATTACCATTGTTAATAATATTCTCTGTGAATAATACTAGCAATCGTCGTTTTTCAGAAGTTTGTATTTTTTGTCTATTTTTCAATTAAAGTAAGTTAATTAATAATATATGATATATATATATATATATATATATATAATAATGAAATTTATCGAAAATTAATGTTTAAAAAAAGTTATTGTTCTCAGATATCTTCTTCTACAATAGTACTAGAAACTTTCGATTTTTTCTGAAATTTTTAACTATTTGTCTATTTTTCACTTGAGTAACTTAGTAATTAATTAAATTTGACGAAAAGAATTTTTCAAACAAATTATTATTGCTTATAACTATTTTAATCTGTATTAGTGCCAGACAATTGCGTTTTTTTCTGAACTTTAAAATCCTTTGTAATAATAATCTAATAATAAATTTTAAACACCTATAAAAATAAAAACTCAACAAACTGGAAAATTAAAAAAAGCCTCTAGAAATTAGAAAAAGCTTCTAGAAATTAGAAAAGGCATCTAGAAATTAAATTAAGCTTATAGAAATTAAAAAATGCTTCCAGGAATTTAAAAAGCTTCTAGAAATTAGGAAAAGCTTCCAGAAATTAATGGATTTGTTATACAATTTCCCTTAGCACGATGATGTTCTTAATTCAGTAGCCGATTTTGACAGAAGGATATCAAATAATACGTTTGCAATAATAATGTAATAATTAAATTTAACCGCCCATAAAAATCAAACCTTAATAAACAGACAAACGATTAAAAGAAAAATCAAACAACTTTGGATTGTCTAAACTTAAAAGAAACATACATTTAAAAAAAGCTTCTACAAATTAGAAAAAGCTTCTGAAAAATTAAATAAAGCTTATAGAAATTAAAAATTTCTTCTAAAAATTTAAAAAAAGTTTCTGGAAATATAAACAAAGGCTTCTAGAAATTAAAAGAGGTTCTAGAAATTAAATAAAGCTTATAGAAATTAAAAAAGCTTCTAGAAATTAATGGCTTTATTATACATTATAATTTGCAATACAATTGAACTTAGCACGATGACGTCCTTAATTAGGTAGCCAGTTTTAATACAAGGATATCAAGTTATACCTTAATAATAATAATAATAATAATAATGTAATAATTAAATTTCAACGCCTATAAAACTCCAACTCAATAAACCTACAAGCGATTAGAGGAAAAATGAAACAGCTTTTGATCATTTGAAGTTAAAAGCACAATGAATTGAAAGAAGCTTCTAGAAATTTAAAAAAGCTTCTAGAAATATAAACAAAGGCTTCTAGAAATTAAAAACAGATTTTAGAAATAAAAAAAGCTTCTAGAAATATAAACAAAGGCATCTAGAAATTAAAAAAGCTTCTAGAAATAAATGGCTTCAATATATTTTGCAATACGATTTCACTTACCACGATGACGTCCTTAATTAGGTAGCCAGTTTTAATACAAGGATATCAAGTTATACCTTATTAATAATAATAATGTAATAATTAAATTTCCACGCCTATAAAACTCAAACTCAATAAACTTACAAACGATTACAAGAAAAATCGAACTACTTGAGATCGTCTAAACTCAAAAGCATCATACATTTAAAAAAAATTTCTACAAATTAGCAAAAGCTTCTAGAAATTAAATCATTCTTACGGAAATTAAAAAAGCTTTATAGAAATTTAAAAACAATTCCAAAAATATAAACAAAGGCTTCTCGAAATTAAAAAAGCTTCTAGAAATAAATGACATCATTATACATTATACTTTGCAATACAATTGCACTTAGCACGATGATGGCGTTAATTAGGTAGCCAGGTTTAATATAAGGATATCAAGTTATACCTTTGTAATAATAAGGTATTAATTAAATTTCAACACCTATAAAACTCAACTCAATAAACCTTCAAACGATTAAAGGAAAAATAAAACAACTTTTGATCGTTTGCATTTAAAAGCACAATAAATTGAAAGAAGCTTCTAGAAATTTAAAAAAGCTTATAGAAATATAAAAAAAGCTTCTCGAAATTAAAAAAAAGGTTCTAGAAATTTAAAAAAGCTTCCAGGAATATAAACGAAGGCTTCTAGAAATTAAAAAAGCTTCTAGAAATTAATGGCTTTATTATATATTATGCTTTGCAATACAATTGCACTTAGCACGATGATGGCCTTAATTAGGTAGCCAGTTTTAATACAAGGATATCAAGTTATACTTTGTAATAATAATGTAATAATTAAATTTCAATTCCTATAAAACTCCAACTCAATAAACTTACAAACAATTAATAGAAAAATCAAACAACTTTTGATTTTTTAAATTTAAAGTACAATATATTGAAAAAAATTTCTATAAATATAAACAAAGGCTTCTAGAAATTAAAGGAGGTTCTAGAAATTAAATAAAGCTTAAAAAAAAATTTAAAAAAAGCTTCTAGAACTTAATTTCTTTATTATACATTATACTTTGCAATACAATTGCACTTAGCGCGATCAAGTCCTTAATTAGGTAGCCAGTTTTAATACAAGGGTATCAAGTTCTACCTTCATAAAATATATACTTCATAAAATAATATTTTATATACCTATAAAACTCAAACTCAATAAACTGACAAACAATTAAAAGAAAAATTAAACAGCTTTTGATCGTTGGAATTTAAAAGCACAATAAATTGAAAGAAGCTTGTAGAAATTTAAAAAAGCTTCTAGAAATATAAACAAAGGCTTCTAGAAATTAAAAAAATGTTCTAGGAATTTAAAAAAAGCTTCTAGAAATATAAAGAAAAGATTCTAGAAATTAATGGCTTCATTATATTTTGCAATACGATTTCACTTAGCACGATGATGTCCTTAATTAGGTAGCCAGTTTTGACATAAGGATATCAAGTTATCTGTGGCGGACACCCTGCCCAGAAACACGAAGGGTAAATCGGCGAAGGTTCTGGTTCACGGTCACTGTGCGTGCAGCCCCTCAGAGTCTAGGCGTCGCGACGCCCGGCGCCATGCTGCTCGGCCGTCTACCCTCGACATCCACAGAACTCATAAATTCACGAACAGAGTTCAACACGGGACGAGTGTTCAGCTACCTTATCGGTGTCCGGGAATCATGAAATGTAATTTTATACCTTTCTTTTGTATACCTCACACATAAAACTTGCAAACTTATCGCGGCTATTCGAGGTAACTTTTTTTATGTCACAGATTCTCCAGAGAACTATAAAATGGGAGGGAGTCAAAAAATGCTTTTCTGAGAGAGAATTTATATGACCCTGCAATTTGCCAGGGGTTGTGCATCAATTACGGAAAGTCTTTAATTGGGGGGGGGGGGGCAACGATTTGTCTAGGTTGTCTTACATAATTGGGGTCTGTAAATCACTAAAAATAAAAAGTTTAACAATTTGGTAAAAAAATCGAATATTCAGTCACAATATGACCAACATTTTAAAAAATTCATAAAATTGACCTATTTAGTTAAAAAAAGTTTTTTTTTCATTGGAAATTAAACTATTCTATTTGTTGTATAAAATGTATTTTTTTTAGTTGAACATTCCACTATCTGGCTGAAAAATAGTTCTTGTTTTTGTAGAAAGTCCATTTTTGTTGTTAAAAATATAAATGTTTGGTTTTAAATTAAACTGTTTTTTTTTATTTTAAATAAAAATATTTTTAGTTGTAATATTGCCTAATACATTTTTTGTTGAAAATTAATTTTTGTAGATAGAAATTTAAATATTTCTTGGTTGAAATATAAATTGTTAAATTTTCCGTTGACAATTCATCTTCTTAGCTGATAATTAATTTTTTCAACTTAAAATTTTAATATTCCATTTTTGGTTGATTTTGATCTTTTTTAGTTGAAAATTAAACTACTTCGTTGGAAATTTGTGTATTTTGTTAAAAATTCTTTTTCTTTTTGTATATTTTGTCAAAATTCGTCTTTTTGGTTGAAAAATTAAGTTTTTCAACTAAAAATTTAACTATTACGCATATAATTCAAATGTTATCTTTTTTAATTGAACCCTTAAATATTTGGTTGGTTATTTTTGTATTTCATTAAAAATTCTTTTTTTTCTGTGTATATTTGGTTAAAACTCTTCTTTTCAGTTGAAAATTAATTTTTTACACTAGAAATTTCAGTATTGAATTTATAATTTAAATTTTATCTTTTTTTATTTAAAACTTTAACTACTCGGTTGGAAATTTTTGTGCTTGTTTAAAATTTTTACTTTTTAGTATAAACCTCATCTTAAAATTTGCAAGCAAAGTCATGAAATTTCGAATTACAAAATTAAAACCAAAAAATATTTTAATTTGCAATCAAAAACAATTAACTCAAATAAAAAAATTCAACTTGTCAACAAATAGTTGAATCCTTAACCAAAACATACTAATTTTTAAATAATAAAAGGAATATTGATAAAAAAAGTAGCGTTTTTAACAAAGAAATATTTTTTAGTTAATAGAGAAAAAGTTATACAAAATTTTGAATTTTCAAACCAAAAAGACGACTTTCCTAAAATGCAGTTTATTTTTTAATCCCAAATTCTTAGCTTAATTTTATACCGAAAAAGACCAATTTTTTAACTAAAGAAGATCAATTTTCAAACAAACATTAAATAGTGAAATTTTCATTAAAAAATGATTTTGTACAAATACATTATTTTCAAGAAAGTAGTTCAATTTTGAACAAAAAACTTAAATTTTCAACCAAAAATATGAAATGCTCGACCCTTCTTTCATTTTTGGATTCTGAAATAAAAAAAAAATGATTTTGGTTCCTTGAACTATACGATTTAAGAATGCAATGACAAAAACTTGATCACAATTTTTTTACACCGATAAACAATTAAATTATTAATTAACAAATTCATATCTAATAAAATATTTGTTTGAATATATTATTATTTAATTGTTGAGAAATTTTGGCTATTTTACGTTTTTTTGTTAATAACAAACAGTTTATGAAAAAAACAGTTTCGAAATTTTCAGGTCTTCAAAAAGAAATTTATACAAACACGTTAAGATAAATATCTACTTGCTTCTAATTTGTTCCAGCAAATGGCCTTTTCCGGTTAATTAGTCTGTAATCATTGTTTACATTAAAAATGGTTATTACGGCGGTTTTTGTAAAGAAATTTTTTTTTCGAGATTTTTGCAACATTTTAAAAATAATATTTAAGAATTATATTTATATTCCAAGAGCAATTTCAGATATGACCCAGATCTGACCATGTCTAGACCCTCTTAATCTAAATGGTCTGGTCTGACCCAGATTGGGGCCTGATCTTGATCGCTTTGACATTCAAATATCCAAGTGTCAATCAGAAAATTCTTATAAACAAATAACATTTTTTCTAGTCTGAAAAATCCCGAAAAAAATTCCCGACACAATTAAATTTCCAAATTTGAATATTCCTGAATTCTAAAATTCCCGAATAATAAAATTTACAAACAGTTTATAATATTATTGAATTAAAAGACTCCCAAATTATAAAAAAATTTATTTAAACAATTGAGTTTTGTTTCATAAATATTATTTATTTATTGAAAATTCAATAAGGGACGAGTGAAAAATCCCGAAAAAATTCCCGACACTATTAAATTTCCAAATTTGAATATTCCTGAATTGGAAAATTCCCGAATAATAAAATTCCCGAATTGGAAAATTAACGAATAATAAAATTCCCGACAAAAATTTACGTAATTTTAAAATATACGAAATAGAATATTACCAAATTGTATAAATTTCTAATTTAAACAATGGAATTTTGTTTCAGAAATATTACTGACTTATTAAAAATTCAATAAGTGACGACTGAAAAATCCCGAAAAATAAAATACCGGAACAGTTTATAATATTAACGAATTGAAAAAAAAATAATTTTTAACAAACAAACAAAAAATTTCAACTAAACAGATTACTTTTAAATTAAAAATTAAAAAAAATTAAATTAGTTTAATTTTCAACTAAGAAGCTCAATTTTTAGATTTAAATATAACAGTTGAATTTTCGAACTGAGTCATAAATCTTCGATAACAGGAAACTAATTCTTAATAAAAAGTGTAATAGTTGATATTTCTATCAAAAAATATTTAAATTTTCAATAAAAACCAGGTAAATTACACCAAAAATCCGAATTTTCAACAATTTAGTCAAAAAGAGGACAATTAATTTTAAAAAGTTGAACTTTTATCTAAGAAGTATTTTCCAGTTAATAGAGAAAAAAATATCCAAAATTCTGAATTTTGAAACCAAAAATACGAATTTCCTGAAAAAGTTGATTTTTAACCGTAAATTATTAATTTTTACCACAAAAATTAAATTTCCAACAAAATAGTCAAATTTTCAACCAATTAAACGATTTTGTTCTTAAGATAATTAATTTTCAACCCACATGATAAATTTTATACCAAAAACGGCAAATCTTCAAAATCAGATTCCCGAATTTTAAAATTCCCGACAAAAATTTCAGAATTGAAAAATATTCAAACTAGAACATTCTCGAATTATAAAATTGCCGATTTGCAACAATTAAATTTTTTCCATGAATATTATTTATTTATTAAAAATACAATAAGGAGCGTCTGAAAAATCCCAAAAAATAAAATTCCCAAACTGTTTATAATATTATACAGTTGAAAGATTCCGGAATAATAATATTCCCGACAAACATTTCAGAATTTAAAAATATCCAAACTAGAACATTCCCAAATTATAAAATTGCAGTTTTCAACAATTAATTTTTTTCATGAATATTGTTTATTTATTAAAAATAAAATAAAGAGCGACTGAACAATCCTTCAAACGAAAATTCCCAAATTACCGAATAATAAAAATCCCGAATTGAAAAATTTCCTATCAGTTTATAATATTACCCAATTAGAAAATTCTCGACATGTTATAATTAACGATTTTGAAAATTCCTGAGTAACAAAATTCTCGACCGAAATTTCCCGAATAATAAAATTGAAAAATTAATAAAATTAAAAATAATTTCAGAAATTTTATTTATTTATTAAAAATATAATAAGGAAGACTGAAAAATCCCCTGAAAAATAAAATTCCCGAATAATAAAATTGGCTAATAATGATATTCCCGAATTGGAAAATTCCAGAATAATAATATTCCCCAATTCAAAAATTCCCGAAAAATAAAATCCCCTAACAGATTATAATATTATCGAATCAGAAAAGTTCCGACAGTTTATAATATTACCAAATTTAAAATTTCTCCAATAATTATAAAATTGCCAAATTTAAAAAATTAACATTTTTTAATAAATTTGATTTATTTATTAAATATGAAATAAGGGACGACTGAAAATCCCGAAAAATAAAAATTCCCGAATGATAAAATTTCCGAATAATAAAATCCCCCAATTTGAAAATTTTCGAAAAATAAAATTCCCCATTGGAAAATTCCCGAAAAATAAATTTCCCTAACAGTTTATAATATTATTGAATTGAAAAATTTCCGACAATTAATTTGCGACATTACCAATTTGCAAATTCCCACGTTTAAAGAATTAATATCTTTTCATAAATTTTATTCATTTGTTAAAAATAAAATAAGGGAATAGTAAAATTCCCCAACAGTTAATAATACTATCGAATTGGAAAATTCCAGAATAAAATTTCCGAACAGTTTAAAATATTATCGAATATAAACCAGAAAATTCCCAAATTATAAAATTTACAATGTAAAACAATTAAAAATTATTTCATTTATTTATTAAAAATATAATAAGGAAGACTGAAAATTCCTGAAAAATAAAATTCCCGATATTACCAAATTCCTGAATAATCAAATTACCAAATAATGATATTCCGGAATAGTAAAATTCCCTAACAGTTAATAATATTATCGAATTGGAAAATTCTAGAATAATAATATTCCCAAGTTTAAAAATTCCCGAAAAATAAAATTCATGAACTGGAAATTCCCGAAAAATAAAATCCCCTAACAATTTATAATATTACCGAATTTGAAAATTCCTGGATAATAAAATTCTCGACTGAAAGTTCCCGAATAATAAAATTTCAGAACAGTTTAAAGCATTATGGAATCTGAACTGGAACTTTCCCGAATCATAAAATTGAGAAATCAACACAATTAAAAATTATTTCATAAATTTTATTTATTTATTAAAAATATAATAAGAAGGACTGAAAAAAAACTGAAAAATAAAATTCCCGATATTGGCAAATTCCCTAATAATAAAACTACCGCATAATGATATTCCCGAATAGTAAAATTCCCTAAGAGTTTATTATATTATCAAATTGGAAAATTACAGAATAATAATATTCCTCAAATTGAAAATTCCCAAAAAATAAAATTCACGAACTGGAAATTCCTGAAAAATAAAATCCCTTAACAGTTTTTAATATTACGGAATTTGAAAATTCCTGAATAATAAAATTCGTGAACGAAAGTTCCCGAATTGGAAAATTCACTAATAATGAAATTTCCGAACACTTAAAAATATTATCGAATATAAACTAGAACATTCCCGAATTATAAAATTTATAATGTAAAACAATAAAAAATTATAATAAGACAGACTGAAAATTCCTGAAAAATAAAATTCCCGATACTACCAAATTCCCGAATAATAAAATTACTTAATAATGATATTCCCGAATAATAAAATTCCTTAACAGTTAATAATATTATCGAATTTGAAATTTCCAGAGTAATAATATTCCATAATTAAAAAATTCCCGAAGAATAAAATTCCCGAACTGGAAATTCCCGAAAAATGAAATCCCCTAACAATTTATAATATTACCGAATTTGAACATTCCTGGATAATAAAATTCTCGACTGAAAGTTCCCGAATTGGGAAATTCACGAATAATAAAATTTCCGAACAGTTTAAAATATTATCGAATCTGAACTGGAACATTCCCGAATTATAAAATTGACAAATTAATACCATTAAAAATTATTTCATAAATTTTATTTTTTTATTAAATATATAATAAGGAGGACTGAAAAATACTGAAAAATAAAATTCCCGATATTGTCAAATTCCCCAATAATAAAACTGACGAATTATGATATTTCCCAAATCGAAAATTCCCAAAAAATAAAATTCCCGAAAAATAAAATGCCGTAACAGTTTTTAATATTACGGAATTTGAAAATTCCTGAATAATAAAATTCCCGATACTGTCAAATTTCCGAATAATAAAATTACCGAATAGTAAAATTCCCTAACAGTTAATAATATTATCGAATTTGAAATTTCCAGAATTCCCTGATAATAACACTACCGAATAATGATATTCCCGAATAGTAAAATTCCCTAAGAATTAATTATATTATCGAATTGGAAAATTACAGAATAATAATATTCCCCAAATAGAAAATCCCTGAACTGGAAACTCTCGAAAAATAAATTCCCGTAACAGTTTTTAATATTACCGAATTAGAAAATTCCTGAATAAGAAAATTCTCGACCGAAATTTCCCGAATTGGGAAATTCACGAATAAGAAAATTTCCGAAAAGTTAAAAATATTATCGAATCTAAACTAGAACATTCTCGAATTATAAAATTGACAAATTAATACAATTTAAAATTATTCCATAAATTTTATTTATTTATTAAAAATATAATAAGGAAGACTGAAAAATCCTAAAAAATAAAATTCCCGATACTGTCAAATCCCCCGAATAATAAAATTACCGAATAATGAAATTCCCGAATAGTAAAATTTCCTAACAGTTAGTAATATTATCAAATTGGAAAATTCCAGAATAATAATATTCCCCAATTCGAAAAGTCTCGAAAAATAAAATTCCCGTACTGGAAATTCCCGTACTTATATTACCGAATTTAAAAATTCTCAAATTATAAAATTGACAAATTTAATCAATTAACATTTTTTGATCAATGTGATTTATTTATTAAAAATAAAATAAGGGACGACTAAAAATTCCGAAAAATAAACATTCCCGAATAATAAGATCCCCCAATTTCAAAATTTCCGAAAAATAAAATTGCCTATTTTGAAAATTCCCAAATTTAAATTATTTTAATTATAAAATTGCCAAATTTAAACAATTAATATTTTTTAATAAATTTTATTTATTTAAAAATAAATTAAGGAACGACTGAAAAATCCCGAAAAATAAAATTCCCGAACAATAACATTTCTTAATAATAAAATTCATCAATTGGAAAATTCCAGAATAACAAAATTCCTGACTTATGAAATTACCGAACAGTAAAATTCCCTAACAGTTTATAATATTAAACAAGTGGAAATTCCCGATATTACCGAATTTGAAAATTCCCGCATAATCAAAAATAAAATTCCGTAATTGGAAAATTCCCGAATAATAAAATCCCCCAATTAAAAAATTTCCGAAAAATAAAATTCCCTATTTGGAAAATTCCCGAAAAATAAAATTCCTTAACAGTTAATAATATTATCGAATTGGAAAATTAGAGAATAATAATATTGTCCAATTCCAAAATTCTCGAACAATAAAATTCCGGTTCTGGAAATTCCCGAAAAATAAAATCCCCTAACAGTTTATAATATTATTATTAATCAATTTGATTTATTCATTAAAAATAAAATAAGGGATGACTAAAAATCCCGTAAAATTAAAGATCCCGAATAATAAAATCCCCCGATTTCAAAATTTCCGAAAAATAAAATTCCCTAACAGTTTATAATATTATCGAATCGGAAAATTTCCGACAGTTAATTTCCGACATTACCGAATTTGAAAATTGGGAAATTTAAAGAATTAGCATATTTTTAAAAATTTGATTAATTTATTGAAAATAAAGTAAGGGCCGACTGAAAAATCCCGAAATACAAAATTCCCGAATAATAACATTTCTGAAAAATAAAATTCACCAACTGCAAAATTCCAGAATAATAAAATTCCTGAATTATGAAATTACCGAATAGTAAAATTCCCTAAGAGTTTATAATGTTACCGAATTTGAAAATTCCCGCATAATAAAATTCCTGACAGAAAATTGCCGAATCGTTTTGAACAGAAATTTCTCAAATTATAAAATTCTTTGATTTGAACAATTAAATTTTTCTTATAAATATATATTTTTATTACAATAAGGAATGACTGAATATCCGTAAAACTTAAATTCCCGACAATTTAAAATTCCCCAATTTGAAAATTCCCAAAAAATAAAATTCTGTAATTGGAAAATTACCGCATAATAAAATTCCCTAACAGCTTATAATATTATCGAAATGTAAAATTCCGGACAATTTATAATATTACTGAATTTGATAATTTTCGAATCATATAATTCCCTAATTTAAACAATTAAAATTTGTTTATAAATATTACTTATTTATTAAAACTACAATAAAGTACGACTGAAAATATATAATATGTAATATTATAAACTATTTTTTAAATTTGTACGGAGATAAAAATCCAATTTTGAAATTTAAAAAAAGGTAATATTTAATTTCTATTTATGAATTTCTGAATCAATACAAAAATGTTTAGTTTAGAAAATAGAATTACGTTTTGTGAAAAAGGAAGAGAAAATTTACTATTACTCAAGGATCCAATTTTTTCAAAATTGGACCGCGATTTTTTAATTTTTTTAAAATAAATTTTTAATTAAAAAAAGTAAGAATTTACTGGCAATTTTATCTGCACTAATAAATCAATATTAATTATTTTGAACTATAAAGTATTTAATAATAAATAATTAAAAATTGCATATATACGCCTTTAAAGTTAAACTTTTAATTAGAATCGTTAAATTGTCGAAAATATAAAATTTTAAGTAGAGAAAATTTAATAATTTTAAATTGAATCAATAAAAATTATTAATTTATTAATTTTTCTAATTTGATCAATAAACTCAGATGGGAAAGTCGAAAATTTCGCAAAAATTGTTTACGACTTTCCATAAATGAATAGTAAACAATATTCTTGTTAATTACTGCAACCAGAGATAAAGAGAAATCTGCTCGTTAAAGCTCATTATCCCGGATATCCTCACAACATCGTTTGTCCATACTTTCATTAATGACAGACTACAAATAATGACTTTTTCATATATATATATATGCGTTTAGTGTATTTTTTTCAACCAATACTATTTAAATCCCTGCTTTTAAATATTTTTTTTCTTCTTTTTCAATTTTTTAAAAGCTCAAAAAACACAAAATATACCAAATTATTTAATAAGTTTAATAATAAATTATATAAAAAATACAATGTCATAATAATTTAATAATTTATTCTTATAAATAAATTTAATCGATAGGTGAATTTTAAACAAATAAATGAAATTTTACCCAATTAGTTTATTTTTTAACCAAATTGTAAAATTTTTAAATAAAAAATATTAAGCTTCAAACAAAAATAGTTACATTTTCAAGACAAAAAGAAGAAATTTTTATAAGGCAGTAGAATTTTAAATACAAAAGTACGAATTTATTGTCCAAAAAGGCACATATTCAACAAAAAAGTTAGTTAATAAACGAAACAATTAAATTTACACAAAATATTTTAATTTTTAACTAAAATGATAAAACTTCAGAACAAAATTTTTTTAACAAATTCCACTTTCAACTAAATAGTTGAATTGTCAATAAAAAATATCAATTATAAACGAAAAATAGAATAGTTGATACTTTTCACCGGAAAATATTTTCATATTTAATAAAAAAAAGTCGAACTGAAAAGAGATTTAGTTATAACCAAATATTTTTATTTTTAACAAAAAAGATCAAATTTCTTTCAAGAGATAAATTCCCAAATAAAAAAAATAATTTGCAATGAAAGCGGTAAAATTTTCAAAATAAATAGATCAATTTTCAACAATTAATTAGTTATTTTTAGTTAATTAATTAATTTTTTGGTTAACAAAATTAATTCTCAATGCCAAAAATTAATTTTCAATAAATGAGTTGAATTTTCAAGAAAAAGTTAATTTTTAAGAAATTGTTGAATATTCAAATAAAAACGATTAATTTTCAATCAAAAAAAAATTACTTAAATTTTCTGATAAAAAAGTTAGTTTTAAAAAAGAAAAAAATTTTAACAAAAAAGTAGAATTTTTAAATAAAAAAGACGACATTTCTAGAGTTGATTTTTTATACAAAAGAATATAATTTTTCAAGAGCAAAGTTAATTTTGTACTATGAAAAAATAATTTAAAGCAAGAAAGTAGCATTTTTAAACCAAAAAGACAAAATTTCTACAAAAAAGTTGAATTTTTATCCCAAAAATATAAATTAAAAAAAGTTAATTTTCAACTAAAAAAAAAATCCAAAAAAAGTGGAACTTTTAAACCAAAAAAATTAAATTTCTACAAAACAGTTTATTTCTTATCTAAAAAATATCAACTCTCAACAAAAAATTGAATTGTTAAGTTTTAAAAACAAAAAAGAAAAATGGATTTTAAATAAAATAAATAAATTTTAATACAAAATGTTGATTTTTTAAAAAGGGTAGACAATCAATCTTCAACCAATAATGAATTATGTAAAATTTAGATTAAAAAATTAACCTTCAACCTAAAAAATAATAATATCAATTTTTAACAGACCACTTGAATTTTTAAACCAAAAACATGTATTTTCTACAAAACAGCTGAATTTTTATCCCAAAACTATAAATTTTCAGAAAAATGTAATTTTCAACGAAATATTTCAATATTGAAGAAAAAGCGAGGGATTCTCGATCACAAATTTAATTGTTAAATTTGCAGCAGAAAAAAATTATTTGCAGAAAAGAAACGAACTTTCAGGAAAATAGTGAAATTTTTTTTCAAATTGTTGAATTTTTAACTAAAAACGATTAATTTGTAACCAATAATAAATTAGTTAAATTATCTGTAAAAAATCAGTTTTAAACCTAAAGAAATTAATTATTAACAAAAAGTTAAACATTTTAAACCAAAAAGACGAAATTTCAACAGAACAGTTGGATTTTTGTCCCAAAACTATGAATTTTCAGAAAAAGGTAATTTTTTTAAAAATAGTAATAATATTAGAAATAGTAATAATATAAAAAATTTAATTTTGCAGTTTAAAAAATTGATTTGCAACAAAAAAACGAATTTTCAACAAAATAGAGTCCGAATTGTTAATTTTTTAACTAAAAACTATCAATTTTCAATCAATGATGAATTAGTTTAAATATCTGTTAAAAAAATTAATTTCCAGGCCACAAAAATTAATTTTCAATAAAAAATATTAATTTTTAACAAAATAGTTGAATTTTAAACTAAAAGGTATCAATTTTCTACGAATAATGATTTCGTTAAATTTTCAGTTCAAAAATTAATTTCCCATAAAAAAACAAAGAATAAAATAAAAATTAAATTTTTAATCAAAAGAATGAATTTTTAACAAAGCAGTGTAACTTTCAACCATGTTGTTGAATTTTCAATAGAAAAATGATTTATCATAAAAAAAAGAAAAGTTAAATTTTAATTCACAAAATTAATCTTCAACAAAAAATTGTTTTTAACAAAATAGTTCAATGTTCCGTCAAATAGTAGAATTTTAAACTAAAAGTGTAAAAAAAGTGAATTTTGGATCGAGAATATAATGCATAGTAGAATTTTTAATTAAAATAATTTTCATCATAAAATAATTGGATTATCTTATGGGTTTCCATTGATTTATTAATTTTCTAAATTTTTTATTTTTTATATGGCTCCTTAATAGCATTGAGAATTCGATTTATTTAAATTAATTCTTGGTTAGTACCTATTTAATTTAACTTTAATATAATTGCATTTATTATTGATATCTGTTTTTTTAGAGTCACCCGTTTAAAAAAAAATGTTTAACAAACAAGATTAATTTTCAACCAATAATACAATACTCACGTTCACTGTTAAAATAATATTAATTTCAATTAAGCATGATTTTTTAATAATTAAATCTGCAACAAATACAAATAAATATATAATAAAGCAGTCTAACTTTCAACAAAGTAGTTGAATTTTTAATTTAAAAAAACGATGAATTATTAGTAAAAAATTTAATAGTTGAATTTTCAACTAAAAGGTATCATCTTTCAACTAATAATGATTTTGTTAATTTTTCAGTTAAAAAAAATTGATTTTCCATAAAAAACAACGAATTAAAAAAAATGGATAAATTTTTAATCCATAAAATGAATTTTTAATAAAGCAGTCTAACTTTAAACCAAGTAGTTGAATTTTTAATTTGAAAAAACGATGAATTATTATTAAAAAATTTAATGGTTGAATTTTCAACTAAAAAATATCAATTTTCAACAAAATCGTTGAAATTCCAACTAAAAGGTATTATATTTCAAGTAATAATTATTTCGTTACATTTTCAGTTAAAAAAATTAATTTTCCATAAAAAAAAACGAATTTTGAAAAAATGGATTAATTTTTTATCAATAAAATGCATTTTTAACAAAAAAGTCTAACTTTCAACCAAGTAGTTGAATTTTCAGTAAGCAAGATGAATTATTACTTTAAAATTTAATAGTTGAATTTTCAACTAAAAAATATAAATTTTCAACAAAATAGTTGAAATTTCAACTAAAAGGTATTATATTTCAAGTAATAATTATTTCGTTACATTTTCAGTTAAAAAAATTAATTTTCCATAAAAA
>JAWWLR010000149.1:2002941-2020291 GCA_035041075.1 Acraspis erinacei | reverse complement strand
ATTGAAAATTGAACGATTTTGGTAAAAATAAAATCCATTTTGGATCCGAAATTAATTTTTAAAACTGGAAACAAAACTAATTAATTTATTGTTGAAAAAGCTCCTTTTTAATTAAAAGATATTATTTTACTGTTGAAAATTAATCTATTTGTTTAAACAATCACGTTTTTGGTTAAGACTTCCTTTTTCTTTGGGAAGAAAATTAATCTTCTTGTTTAAAAAATAATATTTAAAAAAAAATTCAACTGTTTTATAGAAAAGTCTTTTTATGCTTGAAAAATTATATTTTTGGTTTATAATTCAACCATTTTAATTTAAAATTTAAAGATTTTGGTGAAATAGGATTATTTTTGGTGATAAATGAGTTTTTAAAACTGGAATTGAAACTAATTCATTTATGGTTGAAAATGCTTCTTTCTAATTAAAAAATATTATTTTACGGTTGAAAATTAACCTATTTGTTTAAAAATTCACGTTTTTTGTTAAGAATTTGTTTTTTTTCCTGGAAGAAAATTTGTCTTCTTGTTTTAAAATCATATTTTTAAAAAAATTCAACTCTTTTATCGAAAAGTCTTTTTAAGCTTGAAAATTTAACAATTCCACGAAACATTACAATAGTTTATGGAAAATTTCATTAAATGTTGAAAAATCAGATTTTTGTTCAAAAATTCAAAAATTTTAATTTAAAATTTAACGATTTTGGTGAAAATGGAATTTATTTTTGGTGAGAAATTAATTTTTTAAACTAAAAATAAAACTAATTCATTTATGGTTGAAAATGCTTCTTTTTAATCAGAGATTGCTGTTTTTAATTGAAGATTAATATTTTTTGGATAAAAATTAAACTGTTTGTTTAAAAATTCACATATTTTGTTAAGAATTCGTTGTTCATTTGAAATAAAATTAATCTTCCTGTTTAAAGAATCATATTTTTGTTTTAAAATTCCACTGTTTTATAGAAAAGTCTTATTAAGCTCGTAAATTTAACAATTCTACGAGAAATTACAATATTTGATAGAAATTTAATTAATTGTTGAAAAATTATACTTTTGGTTTAAAATTCAACAGTTTTAATTTAAAATTTAACGATTTTGGGGAAAATAAAATTCATTTTTGGTGGCAAATTAATTTTCTAAACTGGAAATAAAACAAATTCATTTTTGGTTGAAAATCCTTCTTTTTAATTGGAGAATGCTGTTTTTAATTGAAAATTTTAATTAAAAATTTTAATTGTAGGAAATTAACCTTCCTGTTAGTATATTTTTTAAGTATAGAATAGAGATTGTCAATTAAAAGGTCACTTTTCTATTTTAATCCTCAAACGGCACACTGGTGCGAATTCGCACCGAATCAATTTTCAGTTTGTTAAGAAACCATATTAAATATATTTTTTAAATATTCATAATATATCGCACAAGTATTCCGTCTACGTATGCTGTATTAAAGTGTGCCTTTTGAGAGTTAATTAACAATTTAATTATTTCTTTAAAAATACAATTAATTTTTCGATAACAATTTAATTTAAGGTGGAAAATTACTGTTTTTAATTGACGATTGCTATTTTTTATTTAAAAATGATATTTTATATTGAAAATTACAATTCTCTTTTAAAAATTCACGTACTTTGTTGAGAATTCCTCTCTATTTGAAAGAAAATTATTTTTCTTGTTTAAAAAATTCTCTTTTTTGTCAAAGAATCAACTGTTTTGTAGAAAATGCGATTAATTCTTGGCTGTGAATTTTTTTTTATTGAAAATTACTACTTTTAATGGAAAACAACGTTTTCTAGTTTAAAATACAATTTTTTTGAAAAATCATCTTTTTGGTTTAAAGTTCAACTGCTTTGTAGAAAAGTCTTTTTTAGCATGGAAATTCCACAATTCCATAAAAATTACTTTATTTGATTGTGAATTGACTTAGGTGTTAAAAATTTAATTAATTATCAACAATTAAATTGCTTTTTGTTTAATTCGCCTTATTTGGTAGAAAATTAATCTTAGTGTCTCAAAATTCATTCTTTTTAGTTAAAAATTTAACCTTTTTATGGAAACAATTCCATAAAAAATTACAATATTTGATAGAAAATTGACTTAATTGTTAAAAATTCATCTTTTCTGTTGAAAATTAAACTGTTTTAGTTAAAAATTTTAATATTTTATTGACAATTCTATTTGTTTTTGTTTAAAAATTAATTTTTGAAATTGAAAATGTAACTATTATATTTTAGTTGTTTTTTAAAATTGAAAATTGATATTTTCTAGTTAATTACTACACTATTTGATAAAAAATGTAGGTATATTTTTGAAAATTCGTCTTTTATAATACAATATAATTATTCTTAAATTTAGTTAACATTTGGTTCAAAATTATAATATTTGTTTGAAAACTCATCTTTTTGGTTAAAAATGCAACTGTTTTTTAGAAATGTCATTTTTTATCTTCAAAATTCAACTTAAATTCAAATTACATTATTTGATTGAAAATTGAATTAATTGTTAAAAATTATTATTTTTTGTTAAAAATTTAACTATTTTATTCAAAATTCTATTCGTTTTTTCTAAATATTTTTTTCTACTGAAAATTTAACTATTCTATTTTTAATTTTCTTTTTTAAATTAGAACTTAATATTTTGTAGTTAAAAATAAAACTATTTAGTAAAAAATGTATGTAGCTTATTTTATTTATTATTATGGACTGAAAATTGACTTTTTTATTTATTTCCCTTTCGGGGTAGGCGTGACTCATTTTAAATGTTAAAAATTAATATTTTTGGTTAAAAATTAAAATACTTGTGTAAAAATTTAACGATTTTGTTGAAAATGCGATTAATATTTGGCTATAAAATAATTTTTGAAACTTGAAATTTTTGTTTGTAAGTGGTTTTTTTTTTAATTGAAAATGCTATTTTTAATTCAAAAATGATATTTTCTAGTTGAAAATTACAGCAATAGTTTAAAAAACGATCTTTTTGGTTAAAATTTCAACTTATTGTAGAAATGTCATTTTTTAGTTTGAAAATTCTATCAAAATTGAAAAAATTTGATTGAAAATTGACTTAATTTATTGAAAATTCAACTCTTTTGGTTAAAAATTGAACTTTTTAGTTGAAAATTTAATTAAGTATTGGTTCTAAATTACTTTTTAAGACTGAAAATGTAACTATAAATTTTTGGTTGAAAATTGCTTTTGAACAATGAAAATAGATTTTGTTATTGAAAATTTTAATAATGATTAGAAAATTCTTATTTGAAAAATAATCTTTTTGATTAAATTTCAACTGTTTTATAGAACAGTCATTTTTCACTTGAAAATTTAACAATTTTATAGAAAATTACACGATTTGGTTATAAATTCACTTAATCGTCGAGATTTATATTTTTTGTTGAAAATTCAATTCTTTTGGATAAAAATATTAATTCTTTTGTTGAAAATACGATTAATTTTTGGCTTTAAATTAATTTTTTTACTGCAGATATAGCTATTCTATTTTTAGTTTTTTTTTTCAATTTCAAAATTGATATTTTCTATTTGAGAATTACTCCATTTGTTTAAAAATTCATATATTTGTTTTTAGAATTCTTCTTTTTCGGTATGCAATTAATCTTATTGGTTGAAAATTAATTCTTTTTGGTAAACAATTCAACTGTTTTGTAGAAAAGCCATTTTTTCTCTTGAAAATTCGAAAATTTTATGGAAAATTAAAATATTTGGTTAAAAATTGCCTTAATTGTTGAGGATTTAAAATTTTGGATGAAAATTTAACAATTTTGTGGAAAATGCGATTAATATTTGGTTAAAACTTATTTTTTTTAATTCCTTTTTTGGTTGAAAATTAAATGTTTTAATTGAAAATTGATATTTTGTCATTAAAAAATACATTTTTTAACTTAAAATTTGACTTTATTGTTATGAACTATCTTGTTAATATAAAAGGAGTTTAATTAAAAAAATTTTTTTGACTAAATGGGTACAACCTCGGCTAGTGCGCCCCTTTATTTTCAAAAATAATTTTTTTATTATTCCCCCCTGCAGAAAGTTATAAAAATTTATGAAGCGCATTTGATCTGGAACCATTACGAAAATTATAATGTTTTTATTAGTACCATTTGTATTTTATATCTCATGGAAAAAGCTAGGACAAGAAATTATAGTTTTCGCATCATAGCTCACTTACTATATATCGCTCTCTTATACGAGGGTAGGAAAATTGCATTCGCTCTACAATTTGATGGCTTCACCATAGTAATCTATTTTATTAAAAGTAATTTAATATCTCGAAAGACCCTTTAACGACATGACGAACCCGGGTTCTCTGGAATTTACATGCGAGAAATGCCGAGAAATACTTCCCATTAAATTTTAGAGACGACCCACGATAAACTTTAAGGTTTGAAGAGCATTCTGCAATTCTGCTTTACAGTCAATACGCGCTTTAACGCCTCAGGGAAATGCAATTAAAGTTGACCACTTTCAGTCCCAATCATTTTGCACTATTCTTTTCAATAATAAATTTTTTTTTATATTATCTCAGTAAAGTACCCAAAGCAAAATGGGGCTAAGCTCACCCGCAACTATTTTTATAGTTTTTTTCTTCAAACTTGTACTCTTGTGAGTTCGGAGAGAACAGTCACCTCTGGATGCTTTCCTAGAGCTACCATAGCTTACAAAGTGGCTGCGAGTGTTGGAGGTGACGACAGTCACCTCTGGATGCTTTTTTTTAGAGCGAACATCCCTTACGCTTACACAGAGGCCGCGAGCGATGGATGTGACAACATTCGCCTCTGGATGCGTTATTAGAGCTTCCATAACCTTCGCAGCATCCGCGTGCTATGGAGGTGACAAGAGTCGCCTCTGAATACTTTTTTTAAGAGCTATCATCTCTTAAACAGCGGACAAAAGCATTGGAGGTGGCAAGAGTCGCCTCTGGATGCTTTTTTTTTTAAAGATCTATAATCTCTTAAAACGCGGTCGCAAGCATTCGGAGTGACAAGAGTCGCCTCTGGATGCATACTTAGAGCTACGATTACTTACACAGAGTCTGTGAACATTGGATGTGACAAAAGTCACCTCAGGATGCTAAATTAGAGCCACCATCCAATACACAGCGACCGCGAGCGTTCCAGGTGAAAAGAGTCGCCTCGGGATGCTTTCTTAGAGTTACAATTCCTTACATATCCACTGAAAGCATTGGGGGTGACAACAGTCGCCTCTGGATGTATCCAATTTTAGGCTTTTTTTAAATAAAATAAAGACATATTTCCAATGAAACATGTAATAGTTGATAATTCAACCCAAAATTTGAATTCCACCAAAAAGGATGAATTTACATCCAGCAAGAATTGTTTTCTATCAAAAAGAAGAATTGTCAACAAAATATATGAATTTTTAACCAAATATTTGAATTTCCAGCTAGAAAATATCAATTTTTTAATTTAAAATATAAATTATTCTGTACGTCATTTTTGCAAATTCGTAAAAACTTTCTGCTGAAGATTACCTTTTTAGTTAGAAATTTTTGAAATTTGTTTCAAAATTTAACCGTTTTAAACTGAAATCTTTTTCGGATAAAAACTTTTCTGAAAAATTGTATTTTTGATTTAAAAATTCTTTTTTTTTTAGTAGAAAAACTTCATCTTTCTTGGACAAAAATAAACCTGCTTCGTGGAAAATTCGACATTTCCTACAAAATTGCCTTTTTGTTTCAAATTCGTATTATGTTCGGAATAGGAAATTTAAATCTTTTTGGATGAAAATTCAACTTTTTTTCATTTTAATTTTTTATTTAAAAATTCCCCTACTTAGGCAGGACTTTCATTTTTGTCGACAAAAATTCAATTGTTTGGTTGAAAATTCAACATTTCCTATAAAATTGGATTTTTCTTTAAAGTTCGCATTTTTGTTTTAAAAAGTCTATTGAAATCTTTGCGGATGAAAATTCAATTTTTTTAAATTTGTCTCTTTTATTTAAAAATTTACCTATTTAAGCTCAATTTTCATTTTTATTCGGCAAAAATGTAAGTGTTTGATTGAAAATTTTAATATTTAAAATAAAATAAAAATGTTTACTATTTAGCAAAAATTTAACTGTTCATTTACAATCTTCTTTGTATGAAAATTTAACTATTTTTTTAATTCATCTGTTTTTAGAAGAAATTTGTTTTTTCCTGAACCAAAATGCAACTTTTTCGTTGGAAACTCTACTTTTTTATTTAAAATTTAATTATCTCGTGGAAAACTTGCTTTTTATTTAAATTTAATATTTCGGTGTTGAAAAGAGAACTGAAATCTTTCCTGGACGAAAATTAAACTATTTAACTAACTAAAATTTTTTGAAATAAAACTTCATCTGTTTTAAGATAAATTTTATCTTTTTTGATAAAACTGCAACTATTTGGTAGATAGTTCTACAATTTGATTCAAAAGTCATTCTTTTTGGTTAAAAATTTGTCTTTTTTTATTGAGAATTCCATTTTTTCGTAGAAATTTATTTCTCACTTAAAAATTCAGATTTTGATCTTGAAAATTGAACTGAAATCATTTTTAACATAAAGTTAATTTTTTTCTCGAAAAGTTATCTCTTTTAGTAAAAATTTCTTTTTTTAAATAGAAATTTAACTTTTTGGTTAAAAATTTTTCGTCTTTAACTTTTTAGTGAAAAAGCTTTCTTTTTGGTTTGCGATTAATTTTTGAACTAAAAATGTAACTATTTCATTTTTTAAGAGTCTTCTTTTTAAGTTGAAAATTCTGCTTTTTTGGTGACAAATTATTTTCTTGGTTTGAAATTAAAAAATTAATTTTAAAATTAATTTTTTGCTGGACAGTAATATTTTTAGTTTCAAAATACAATTTTTGTAAAGAAAATTCCTCTTTTGGCTAACTATGAAACTTTTTTTGGCAATTTACTTTCCTTAAGTTAAAAATTCAACTATTATTTTGAAAATTATTTATTTGATTAAAAACCCAACTTTTTATAGCAGAAAAAGAATTTTTGTATTTAAAATAAATCAGTCAATTGTAAAGTTTTAAATTTGTTTCTGAAATAGCAAAACATTTCTGTAAACTAAAATTTACGCACAGCAAGAAGGTGGGGGGGGGGGGGCAGAAATATTTCTACCAAGAAAAATGTTGAATCTGATAAATCATTATTTAGGGTTGAAAATTTAAATTTTCGTAGATAATTCATCTTTTTGTCTTCAAATTTCTACAATTTATTATAAATTTATTTATTTTGTTAATACTTAATATTTCTTGATAGACTGTTAATCTTATTAGTGTAAAATTAATCTTTTTGGTTGAAATTTAACTAATTGGCTAAAAATTCACCTTTTTTGTTTAAAATCTAATTTTTCTTCCTGAAATTTTAACTATTTTATTTCTGGGTGAAAATGTATCCTTCATTGGTTAACAATTCAACTATTTGGTCGAAAATTCATGTATATACAAAATATACTGTGTATGCAGTATATACATATGTACACACTCACCTCTGGATGCTTTCTTAGAGATACCAACTCTCTAAAAGAGACTGCGAGCGTTTCAGGTGACAAAAGTCACATCTGGATGCTTTCTGAGTGCCACCAACCCATACACAGCGACAGCGAGCGTTCGAGGTGAAAACAGTCGCCTCTGGATGATTTCATAGAGCTATTATAATTTAAACAGCGTCCGAGATCGTTGGATGTGACAAGAGTCGCCTCTGGATGCTTTCTTAGAGCCACCATCACTAACGGTTTACACAGTGGCAGCGAGCGTTGGAGGTGATAACAGTCGCCTCTAGATGATTTCTTAGAGATATCATCACTGAAACAATGGTTGCGAACCTTGGAGGTGACACTAGTCGCCTCTGGATGATATACCATAAATTTTGAGATGAAAGATCGTCCAAAATCTGTTTTAGTAAAAATTTCATTTTTTAAAATGAAAATTAACGTTTAGGTTAAAAATACATCGTCTTTCCTTGAGTATTCAACTATTTTGTTTTGAAAAATTTGGTTGAATCACTTCATTCAGAAAATGTTTTGAAAATTTATATGTATAATGTATAATTCATGTATTTTGTTGACAATTCGTTTTTTTTTGTAAGAAAATTAATCTTGCTTGTTGAAAATCCGCCTTTTTGGTTTAGTTAACTATTTGGTTCGAAATTTTTTTGATTGAACTCCGCTGTATGAAAAATTTTGTTGTTGTTGTTAAAAATTAACTTTTTAAAATGAAAATTTGGCAACTCCATTTTTGGCTATAAAAATATGGTAAAAAATGCATTTTTTATCGAAAATTTACTTTTTTCGATAAATCGAATGTCCTCTATTAAATTCGTATTTTTGGCATGAAAATTCATGTGTTTTTGAACGAATTTTCTTCTTTTTTTCTCCTGAAAATTCCAACTTTTGGTTGCAAATTCATAATTAGTTAAAAACTCGTCTTTCTTGGCTGCAAATTCATCTTTTTGGGCAGAGAAAAGAACATTTTTAGATCTAACTAATTTGTTAAAAATACAATATTGGTATTTTAAATTTCAGGAATTTAAAATGAAATAAAAACCTTATCATCTGCGAACGCTAACCCACGTACCTTCACAGTTCCGAGATCCACACCTTCTTCGTCTAAGAGGGACATTCCTATACGGCTTTTTAAGCTCATCAAATGTACAGGAAAATTTTATTCCTGACAAACGGAAGTTAACATTTTTCATTTTAATATTTAGAGAGCTAACATTAACACTTATTTTAAACAAATTAAATTCTTATCCTCAGAATTTACACCTTAAAAAAAGCCATAAAATGTTATTTATTATCAAGATTACTCTCTTTTACTGCTAACTGAGGCACTAAAAAAGAGAAGAAAATAAAATCGGTGAACCTTTTTGTTAATATTGAGACCCCCTATAACTAATCACGAACGAGATTCTTCTGATTAGATCCTATCTGTTAATTCGACGGAAGCTTCAGGCGATCACGCAATAGCGGATACAATGGATTTTTCCAATTTCTCACAACCTATAATTCCCTGGTAAAGTTGATCCATAGTTCAAATAGAAACTTATATTTCCCGGTTCAGAGGGTTACCGTGACGACCTATTATTCCGAAGACCGAAGAAAATATTTGTCTTCAATTAAAAAAAAGGTTTCTTTACAATATTTTTTTCTTTATTTAACCAAAAATAACTTCAGAATGAAGGAAATCGTTGTGAAATAAAGAAAAAAAGTTATTGGGACAGAAAACCATTCCCCTGAACAAAAAAAATTAAGTAACTACTCACTATAGTAATCTCATCAAAAAATAAAATTTAAATTCTTGTCGATGCCTCCAAAGCTATTATTTAAGAGGCAACAAAATTTATAAACATTTACAACCAAATAATTGGATTTTCGCACCAAAAGGGCCATTTTTAGAGGAAAGTAGAATTATTAGCATGAAAAGTTTAATTTTCCACAAAAAAATACATTTTGAGCCAAAACTGATGAAGTTTCAATTCAAAAAGATAATCTCGACAAAACAGTTAAATTTTCGAATAAAAAATGATTTAAGCGAATAGTTGAATCTTAAACTAAAAATAGTAATTTTTCAACCAAAATTATAATATTTAAATTTTAAGTTAAAAAATTTACTTTTCAGCAACAAAAAAAAAGAATTTTCAACTAGTTGAATTTCACTAAAAGAAAAAAATCCTAAAAGGAAATTTTCTACCAAATAGTTGAATTTGCAGCTTGTTAAGGAAAATCTTTTTAACCAAAAATGGAATAGCTACATATTCAGATAGAAAAATTAACTCCACCCAAAACAAATATTTAAAAAAAAGTTAATTTTGAACCTAGTATTTCGATTTTTTCTCCTAATTCTTGAATTTTGAAGCTAAAAATACGAATTTCATAAAAAAAATTAAATAACAAATTTTCAAATAAGAAAATTAATTTTCTAAAAAAACGATTTATTAATGGTATGAATTCGACTAGGAAGTACACATTTTTTCAAAATAGTTGAATCCTCGTCCATAATAATGAATTTTTAAACCAGAAAGCGAAACTTCAACAAAAAATATAATTTTCAAAAAAAAGCGAAAAGAAAGGATTTTTACAAAGTAGTTTAACTTTAAACAAAGAAGTTTATTTTTAAAGAAAAAAATCTTTCTCAACGAAACATATAATAATTAATATTTTAACAAAAATATCTTAATTTTTAATTAAAAAATAATCGAATTAAATAAAAAATATGATTTTTTAACAAAATAGTTGAATCCTCAGCCAAAGTGGATTAATTTTTAACCAAGCAGTTTGCATTTTGAACAAAAAAGAATAGATTTTTAACAAAAATTAATTTTCTGCTAAAAAATAATAACTTGTAACAAAATAAATGAATTATCAACCAGAAATAATCATTTTTTAATTTAAAATATCAATTTTTAACCAAAAATGTAATTTTTGAATTTTCAGTATAGAAGACTGATTCTCAACTAAAAAACGGAAACTAATATTTAAATTTTCAGTTTTAAAAAAATTAACAACTAAAAAAGAAGATTTTTCATTAAATTAAAAAAAGTTCCAATCCAATAGTTTGGTTTTCTACCTAGAAGATTATTTTTCAACAACACTAAAAATCTTTATATTTGCAGTTAATGAAATTAATTTTTAAATAAAATGATGAATCTTTTACGAAAAAAATTATTTTTAAGCAAATAGATGAGTTTTCAATAGAAACGATTAATTTCCACCAGGGAAGGAAACTTTAAAAAAAATAGATGAATTTTTAAGTAAAAGTCATAAAATTTCAAACAAAAATGGTATCGTTAAATTTTTATTTAAAAAAATTAATTTTTTACAAAAAAAGCCAGTTGTTAAGTTTTTAAACCAAGTATGAAGTCTTAATGAAAAATGTAGCAGTTGATGTTTTAAGCAACAAAAAATTCTAACTTTTAATAGAAAATAAAGTAGAATTCTCAAAAAAAATTTCTGGCAAAATGGTTGAATCCTTAATTAAAAAATATTATATTTAACAATAAAGTTGATAATGAAAATGAAAAAAACAGTTGAATTTTTCCAAAACGAAGAATTTTCATCAGAATAGTTCAAGCCTTAAGCTAAACAAATTGATTTTCAACAAAAAATGTAATAGTTAAATTTGAATTTAAAAAAATTTATTTAAAAAAACGAATTTTCAAGAAATTTAGTTCAACAGCAAAAACCAATTTTAAAAAATATTCAAAATATGATAATTTTGAAATTGAAGGTGGTCGATAATTTGAAATTCCCTAAGAATAAAATTCTCGACAGTTTATCAGAAAAAATCGCGAATTATCAAATTCTCGAACCTAAACAATTAAGAAATTATTAAATGATAAAACAAAAGGTAATAAATTAAATAAAACACTGTTATTTGATGAACGCATGTCTTATTTTATTATTTATTTATTATTAAAATAATTTTTAATTTTTTATATTCAGGTATTTCATGATCATTTTAATTAATCCATTTAACAAATTTTCTAATTTCTAGGCGAAAGTTTTTAATTTTGATGCATGAAAAACAAATTAAATTCTATTTAAATTTTTTTTACTTCATTGTTATTTTATTAATACCCCGCTTAATCGCAATTTTAGAAATCTCATAAAAATTAATTAGAGATTTAATCTATGGAAAAGTTTTTTTATAGAAGTCATATTTTAATCTTTGACTTGTAGGATTTTTAATACGATTTTCAAAGGTTATCTGATAAATAAGGAGGAAAATTCTTATCGCAAAAAATTGTAAGATATCTTTTGTTTTGTGTGATTTATGTATTTATAGTACTGTTTGACTTATAGATTATAATAAATTCGAAAATCGTTTTGATCTTATCAATCTTCAAATAATTCTAAAATTTTAGGTTGGGCCTATAACATCTGATAATTTCTAATCAGATACGTAATACACATGTAACAAGATTTATCTCTTAAAGGAAATCAAACATTTACACTTTTATGTGAAACTTTGTATTTAATTACCAACATGTTGACAAGACGATAAAAAAGATTTTTAATTCAAATAATACTTTGTTTTTCCAGATCATAAAAAATTAAGAATTTTTTTATACATCTTTAAAATTAAAAAAGTTTACAATTTTAAATTTTCAAAAATTAAGAATTTTAAATTAAATATCGAAAAATTTTAAATTCTAAATCTTAAAAGTAGAATTATTCAAAAAAATGTTCTCCATTACATAATTTTAAAATACAAATATTGAAAGTTAAATAATTTTCTAATTGTAAATTTTTAGAGTTCAAAAATTTTAAACTGTACTCTTCAAATTTTTTTTGCGTTAAAACTCAAGAGATTTAAATTGCAAGATTTTAAAATTTAAATGTTTATAATTAAAATAAAAAATTCTGTATTTCTGATGATGATCGTTGGAAATTTTTTCAACTTGTAATTGCAAACTAACTTTTGATTTCCAAAATAATCGAATTTAAATTTTTTGTAATTTTGAAACTTCACTATTTTAAAATCTTATAATTCTCGGGAATGACTTTCAAAATCTTTTTAATTTTAAATTAAAGACTTGACTTTTTATTCCTAAAATCATCCAAATTGAAGAATTTCTTTTTAAATACACTGTGAAATTCAAAAGACTTCAATTGCAACTCTTTGAAATTGCAGAAATTTAAATTTTAAATCTTTAAAATTGATCTTTTTTCTAATTGCAATTAAAATTACTGATGATCTCCTTTTAATTTTTTTTTTAATTTGAGTGATTTAGAATTAAAAATTGAGTTTTTATCTTCAAAAGAATCCATATTTATTTATTTTTATTATAAAACTTTATAATTAAAGAGAAAATTAAATAATTGTACATCCTTAGACTTAAAGAGGTTTTAATTGTAAATCAATAAAAAAAATTTCCTAATTACATACATTAAAAATATAAAACTTGAAAATTGAATAAATTGTAATTCAATACTTTTTAAACTTAAGAATTTTCAATTGAAAACTTTCAAAATCGAAAAACTTTGATTTTCAGATCGTTTAAAAATGAATCGTTGATAATTAAAAAAAAATTTATTAAAAATTGGGTAATTATGATGATTTACTTTCTAAATATCTTCAGTTTTAAATATTTAGAATTGAAAACTTGACTTTTGATCTTTAAAATAATCCAAATTTATGTAGGTTTATTTTTATATCTTTAAAATTAAAGTTTTCAACATTTAAAAATGGTAAATCTTTGAAATTAAAGATATTTCAATTATAAATGTTCAAAATTTAAGAATTTTAAATTGAAAATCGATAACATTGGAGAAAGTTCAATTCTCAATCTTCAAAATTGAATTATTCCAAAAAATTATTTTAAAAATTGAACCAATAAAAAAAATTGTTCCTAATTATACACATTTAAAATATAAATCTTGAAAATTGAATAATTCGTAATTCAATATTTTTAATACTTAAGAATTTTTAATTGTAAATTTTCAAAATCGAAAAACTTGTATTTGCAAGTCATTCAAAATTGAAGAGTTTAATAATCCAACAAAATTTGAAATTAAAAATTGTATAATTATGATGATTTACTTTATAAATTTCTTCAATTTGTGATACTTAGAATTTAAAACTTAACTTTCGAACTTCTAAATAATTTAAGAATTTTTAATTGAAAATTGATAACAGTGGAGAAAGTTCAATTCTAAATCTTGAAAATTGAATTATTCTAAAAAAATTTTCCCAATTACATACGTTCAAAATATAAATCTTGAAAATTGAATAATTCTAATAATTAAAAATTATGAAAATGGCATTATTGCATAAAAAATTCTTTAAAGAATTCTGTAACCAATTAAATAAATATTTCTGTGAAATCTTTTCTTTAAAACATAATTTTTTGATGCAATAATTAAAAAATATATATATAAAAAATATTATTCTCAATTATACTTTGATGATGCGATCTTAAATTTCGATTTTTTCGGAATAGAATAATTTTTTTGTCTCGGGAACAAATCATGAATAGTTTTTAAAACAGTAATTTTATAAAATAATATGAAAAATATTTTTTATAATTTATTAAAAATTTTAACGTAGTAATCGTTTTTTTCAACCTTTTAACATTGCTATTTCTAGCAATTATAATCATTTAATGAAATCGTATTCGGAAAGGACACTAATCTAAAATAGTAATAGGCTTGACTGCGGATTGCGACATAACGTTAACTTTTCAGTTTAGAAATAAAATTAAATCATGCTTCTGAGATACTAATATCTCAGAAGCATGATTTAATTTTAATTCTAAACTGAAAAGTTAACGTTATGTCGCAATCCGCAGTCAAGCCTAGTACTATTAGATTAGTGACACTGAGATAGTCAACTTGTACACCCATTTCCTCGAACCTGGACAATTCTTTTTGACCAAAATTTTTGTCTTTTATTCGAAAAGACTTAAGCTCGGGAGTGAATATTTGTTTTATCTCTAAATACTGTTTTCGATTTTATACAATGTTTTTTCGTTCTAACCTAACTAACCTAAAAGTTGACCAGGATTGACTGCGGATTGCGACAAAACATACAATTTCAGTCTGGAAATAAAATTAAATCATACTTCAGAGATACTAATACCTCAGAAACATGATTTAATTTTATTTCTAAACTGAATTTTCATGTCTCAGAAGCATGATTTAATTTTAATTTTAAACTGAAAACTTATGCTTTGTCGCAATCCGCAGTCAAGCCTGGAGCAATGTTTAGATGAGTGTCACTGAGATAGTCAACTTGTACATCCATTTCCTTGAACCTGGACAACTCTTTTTGACCAAAATTTTTGGTATTTTATTTTATTGAAAATTTTTAATTGATAATTTAATGTTTTGTCGAAATCCGCAGTCAAGCCTGGTCCAATTTTAGGCTAATGTTACTGAGATATTCAAATTCTACATCCATTTCCTCGAAGCTGGATAACTTTTTTTGACCAAACTTTTTTGTCTTTGATTCGACAAGACTTAAGCTCGGGAGGGGATATTTGTTTTATTTCTAAATAGTGATTTTGATTTTACAGAATTTTTTCTCGCTCTTTTAAAAAATTCTCATTTTGTGTGTTATCTAGTTCTGTAATGTTAAAAATTAAAATTAAAATTAAAAAATAAGAGTAATATTATGGTAAATGGATTTTTTCATACAGTAATTTAAAAAAATCATATGAACAATATTATTTACAATTTATTTAAAATTTTCACGCAGTAATCGTATTTTGAGGAAAACAACGAAATATTAATCTTACAAGTCATAGACTATTTTCTCGGGATTGGTTAACTTTTTTATTTCAAACATTGTTTGCTCGTATTTGAAAGTGAATCTGATATAAAATGGTACCAAGCTTGACTGCGGATTGCGACAAAACATACATTTTATTTCTAAACTGAATATTAATATCTTAGAAGTATGATTTAATTTTATTTCTAAACTGAAAATTTAATGTTTTTTCGCAATCCGTAGTCAACCCTGGTCCAATTTTAGGTTAGTGTTACTGAGATAGTCAATTTCTACATCCATTTCCTCGAACCTAGATAACTTTTTTCGACCAAACTTTTTTGTCTTTTATTCGAAAACACTTAAGCTCGGGTGTTAATTTTTGTTTTATCTTTAAATAGTGATTTCGATTTTACAGAATTTTTCAAAACCACGAAATATTAATCTCAACATTCTTAGACGATTTTCTCGGTATTGACTAACTTTTTGCATCAAATTTTGTTTACTCGTATTTTGAAGTGACAATAATCTAAAATTTCAGCAGGCTTCATTGCGGATTGCGAAAAAACATTAACTTTTCAGTTTAGAAATTCCTCAGAAGCATGATTTAATTTTATTTCAAAATTGAAAAATTAAATGTTCTGTCGCAATCCGCTGTCAACCCTGGTCCAATTTTAAGTTAATGTAACTGAGATAGTCAGATTCTACATCCATTTCCTCGAACCTGAATAACTTTTTTCGGTCAAACTGTTATAATCATTCAATGGAAACATATATATTTCACTTTCTCGAATTTTTAGGAAAACAGCGAAATATTAACCTCACAAGTCATAGACTATTTTCTCGGGATTGGTTAAGTTTTTTATTTCAAACATTGTTTGCTCGTATTCAGAAGTGAAACTAATATAAAATTGTACCAAGGTTGACTGCGGATTGCGACAAAACAATAACTTTTCAGTTTAGAAATATAATTAAATCACGCTTCTGAGATACTAAGATCTCAGAAGCTTTATTTAATTTGATTTCTAAAATGAAAATTTAATGTTTTGTCGCAATCCGCAGTCAAGCCTGGAATAATTTTAGATTAGTATGACTGAGATAGTCAATTCTACATCCATTTCCTCGAACCGGGATCGAACTTTTTTTACTTTTATTCGAAAACAATTAAGCTCGGGAGTGGATGTTTATTTTTATTTCTAAATAGTTATTTTGATTTTAAAGAATTTTAAAAAACCACGATATATTGATCTCAACATTCTTAGACGACTTTCTCGGGATTGGCTAACTTTTTTGCATCAAATTTTTTTTACTCGTATTCGGAAGTGACACTAATCTAAAATTGTACCAGGCCCGATTGCGGATTGCGACAAAACATTAAATTTTCAGTGTAGAAATACCTCCGAAGCATGATTTAATTTTATTTCGAAATTGAAAAATTGAATGTTTTGTCGCAATCCGCAGTCAAGCCTGGTCTAATTGTAATTTAATCTCCCTGTGATAGTCAGATTCTACATCCATTTCCTCGAACCTGAATAACTTTTTCGGCCAAACTGTTTTGTCTTATATTCGAAAACACTCAAACTCGGTGGTTAATAATGGTTTTATCTCTAAATAGTGATTCCGATTTTACAGAATTTTTAAAAACCACGAAATATTAATCTCACAAGTCATAGACTATTTTCTCGGGATTGGTTAACTTTTTTTACTTCAAACATTGTTTGCTCGTATTCGGAAGTGAAACTAATATAAAATTGTACCAAGCTTGACTGCGGATTGTGACAAAAATTACATTTTCTGTTTAGAAATAAAATTAAACCAGACTTCTGAGATACTAAGATCTCAGAAGTATGATTTAATTTTATTTCTAAAATTCAAATTTAATGTTTTGTCGCAATCCGCAGTCAAACCTGGAATAATTTTAGATTAGTGTGAACCTCGGTGTTAATTTTTGTTTTACCTCTAAATAGTGATTTCGATTTTACAGAATTTAAAAAAGCCACGAAATATTAATCTGAACATTCTTAGACGAATTTCTCGGAATTGGGTAAATTTTTTGCATCAAATTTTGTTTACTCGTATTCGGAAGTGACACTAATCTAAAATTGTACCAGGCCCGATTGCGGATTGCGACAAAACATTAAATTT
>JAWWLR010000149.1:1975022-1985630 GCA_035041075.1 Acraspis erinacei | reverse complement strand
AACTCTGTGTAAGTTCATAAAAACAAATCTGTTTGAACTGCCCAGAAAATTATTTTCTTATGCTTTATGTTTTATTTTTAAAGCCAATTTTTATTATAAAATTAATATTGTTATTTTGAAAATTATAATTATTAATAAAAATAAATATATTTTGTAGAAATTTGTTATGTAAGCTGTTGGCTTTAGGATCAGTTGAGTTGAAACTAATTAAGTTATATTATATATATATATAATTTATTGATTTAAAAATATTTTTTCATTCAAATTAAAAATTTTATAATAAAAATAAAATTTGTTCCTTAATATGTTTTTGTTAAAATTTAAGTTAATAAAGTAAAACCGAATTAGCATAAATGAAATGTCTCAAAATTTTATTTTAAATTATTTTCTTTTTTTTAAATAAAGAATACTTATTTCCATATTTTACCACATTGAATTTTTTATAAATGCTAGTATTTAAAATTTTTTAAATGATTATGATGTTATTTAATAATTTTAAAAATTAGTACAAATTTTATCTTCATTAATATCCAAAGTTAAATAAAATAAAATACCAAAAATTAAAAGCTAATTCATATTATTTTATTAAAATATAAATCATATTTTTCCAGAAGTGTTGCATACAAATGAAAAATGATTATTTAATTTTAAAATCAAATAACATATAAAAATCATGTAAATATCACACATATTGAATATTATATTTGTAAAATATCAATTTTAAAATATGAAAAATTCAATTATTTATATTATTATTATATTAATATTATTATTAATATCATTAAACAATTATTTTAATTAAAACATTCAAATAATTTTTAACTAATAAAAATTTAATAAATATAAATGAGATTGAAATCAAATTTAAAATCCTATTCAAAGTCCAATAATCAAGTTAAAATAAGAACGAGAATCAAACCACCAAATTTGGATAACCACCACAAAATTTTTCTATTACAATTTGACAAAAGATAAAAAAATTTCTAATAAAGAAATGAAAAAATTTATTTTTTGGGAAAAAAAATAAAAAAGAGGAAAGAAAAATTTGAAGGAAATCAACCAAATCCTCTTCCTTCTCTTTTTCTCTTCCTCTTTTTTATTTTTGTCCAAAAAATATTTTTTTCTTTTTGTTTTAGAAATTTTTTTATCTGTTTTCAAATTGCAATTAGAACGTTTTATGCTGGTTTTCCAAATTTTGTCGTTTGATTCTTTCTTTTATTTTCAGGAGTTCTGCACTATTTAATGTTGTAAAAAAAATAATTACTCAATAACCAACTAATCAGCTGACAACATCAAAGCCTTAAGCAATTATTTTCATTGGAAGATTCAAATAATTGTTAGTTTATATTTTTTTCAACTTGAAATTTTTGTCTGAAAATGTAAATTATTAATAACCTTTTACACTAATTTTCGAAAAAAATAAAAGATTTATATATATATATATATATATATATATAATTTTGAAATTTGAATTCAGATACTCATTTCACGACATCACAATCATTTTAAAAATTATGTAATTCTCACAGAGATATTTTAGATAAAAAATAAATTTTTATTATTATTATTAAATTATATAAATAAATTCCATATAAAATGGTAGCTTCTGACACATTTCAAGTAAAATTTTTTAATTAAATGCCGTTAAGTTGTGAAATTAACAAATTTAAACTTTTATAAGTTTGAACATTTCGAAGAGTCTAAATTTTTAAATACTAGCTATATAAATTGTTATTAATTTCTAAAAACCTGTATTTCTTTTGAAATATTTTTTTATTTACTTTTAAAACTATTTTTTTAAATTAAAAAATGATTTAAAATTTTCCCATGTATCTTAAGAAAATTTTGGTATTATCTTTACACTCTCAAAATGCTTATTGCGCTTAAAATTTTTAAACTCTACATTTTTCTTTAATCTTTTTGGAATAAGTTCAGACTTCAAATTATTTCTGAAATTTTTACAAAACTTCTAAATATTTATGAAAATTATTCAACATTTTTCTAAAAGTATCCAAAAATCCTTCAAAGTTAAAACAGCTGCCTTCAAATCTTTCAGATTCTTTTTTGATAATTTTAAAAATCCTTTCAAATTAAAAAACATATACTCTTGAAATTAATTATTCAGAATAAAAAAACATTTTCAATTTTCTTCGAAAATCTTAATGATTTTTTTATTCTTTTGAAGTGATGAATTGAAATGATAATCTTTAATTTAAAAAGTTTACAATTTAAAAGTATTTCACTTTGAGTGTTTTAATTTACGGCTCAGTTTTTTTATAACTGAATTTTCGGAGATGAAATTTCAAATTAAAAATGTATTATATAAAGTAGAAATTATTTGAATGTATTATTGAAAAATATATGGTTCAATCCTTCTCATCTTGAGAACTCAGTAATTAATTTTTAACTGATTAATTAATATATTAATTAATTATACGATTCCTTCTTTCTTTTAAGCTAAATGTGATTTTAATAGCAACATTTCACTAATTGTAATGAACACTCTGTCAGTCCATTGACTCCTGTCAAGCTCCACATGAAGAGACGTGTGTAACACTGTGAGTGATGTACGATATTTGATCCGAAATCAGCCTTTTATGAGATTGGTTTATGAGATTATGAAAAAAGGGCAATATTAAGCATCGATATAAGGCTGTATCACATTTTGCAATAAAAACATGAAATAGTTAATAACAAAATGTGCAATCATTGATAAAATTTGTATGGAATTATTTTATGGAATTTTTCATAATTCTAACCCCTTTTCCAGCTTTTTCTGGGCAAAAAGATTTATTTTAAAAATGAACTGTATTATTAGGAAAAATATTGTCAAAGCATCTCTGCATAAACCGATTACCGCAATAGGTGACACATTCTTGACTCATCGCGGGAATTACCGATTGCCGTCATTCCCGACCTACATTGGAAAATGATAAGTTTAATCAGGTTCATGACCTTTTTTTTATATTTTCAGGGTGAATACCCTTTCAGGCAGTATGTTAGATTCCTGGAAATTTTTTTAATGTTTTTTGTCAAATAAATTTTTAAGAGCATATTTAAAAAGATTTCAAAGCAAGTTTTAATTTATAAATTAAAATTGTTTAAAATTATATAATTTTTAAAAATGATACATTTTTTATTCATTCTGCAATTTTCGCAAATTATAGAGCGTTAAAAAAATGATAAGCTTTAATTTAAAATGTTTACAATTTAAAAGTATTTCAATTTGAGTGTGCAATTTTAAATAAAAAAATTATTATATAAGGTAGAAATTATTTGAATGTTTTATTGAAAATTATATGGTTCAATCCTTCTCATTTTGAGAACTCATTAATTAATTATTAACTGATTAATTAATATATTAAGTAATTATACGATTCCTTCTTTCTTTTAAGCTAAATGTGATTTTAATAGCAACATTTCACTAATTTTAATTAACACTCTGAGAGTCCTTTGACTCCTGTCAAGCTCCAGACGAAGAGGCGTGCGTAGCACTGTGAGTGATGTACGATATTTAATTCGAAATAAGCATTTTATAAGACTGCAGGGCCATTGTGAAAAATGGGCAATTTTAAGCATCGATATAAGACAGTATGTGGTTTATTCTCCACTTCCGAAAAAAGAAAATTGAAAAATTAAATTTTTTGAAAATAGCTCTTTTAGTGAACAGTATGGATGGCTGTACCTGCATTTTAATATTTAATTTTTTACAAACGAAATAAAACAGCACTTCAGATTAAAATTTAAAATTGCAAAAAATTAATTACATTTTTAAAATAATAGTTGAATGTTCAACGTAAAAACATAAATTCCGAACAAAAAATTGTTATGGTTTATACTTCAATCAAAAAAGATGTAATTCATGCAAAAAAAATTTTTCAACAAATAAATGTTTTTCACTCAAGAAAGAAATAAAAGTTTATCTAAATTGTTGAACCTTTAAGTCAAAAGATGCATTTTCTCTACTAAAATTGAATTTCGAAACAAAAAATACGACTTTTCAGCCAAAAATTAATTTTCCATGAAACTGGTGCAATTTTACCCAACGAAAATAAAATTTGAATCCAAGAAAATGATTTTTTACCAAAAGAAGAAAAATTTTCAACTAAAAAATATCAATCTTAAAAAAATAGAAAAGTTACATTTTAAGCTGAAAAATTAATTTTGAAGCAAAAATAAAGGCTTTTTCACCATACAGTTAAATTTTAAACTAAAAGCATAAGCCTTCTTTTTAAAAAAATCACTTTTTAACCATTTGATTTAGCTTTTACCTAAGTAGCTGAATTTTTATTTAAAAAAGATTAATTTTCAACAAAATAGTTAAACTTTCAACCAAAGAGATGAAATTTTAATTAAAAATATAAATCTTAAATAAAATTATTTGTTAACAAAGTGATTCAACTAAATCTTTCAAACCAAAAAATTGAATATTCAAGAAAAGGAGAAGAATTTTAAATCAAAAGGTTGCATTTTCATTTAAAAAAATGAAAGGTCTACTGAAACAGATGAATTTTTAAATCAAAAAGATAAATTAAAAAAATTTTTTTAATTTACTGTTAAAAAAGATTTAAGTTGACTTTTCAAGATCATAATATGAGTTTTTTAACAAGAAAAAAGTTTGTGCGAAAAAAATTTACTTTTCAATCCAAAAAGACGATTTTTGAAACAAAAAGGATGTCTTTAAAAAAATTGATGAATTCTCTACCAAATAGTATCATTTGTATCCAAGAATTATGAAATTTCTCTTAAAACAGATGAATTATTATTTAAAAAATAAAATGTATTAAAAATTAATTATATTTTCATCGAAAAAAGATTCCAGTTGAATTTTCAAGATGAAAATATATGGCTTTAACAAAAAACAAGTTTCTAAGAAAACATTAAATTTTACATTAAAAAATACGAATTTTTTCAACCAAAAAGGATGAATTAAAAAAAAATAGTTTAATTCGCTACCAAATAGTTGCATTTTTATCCATGAAAGATTAAATTTCTACTGAAACTGATGAATGTTAAATAAAAAACAACCAATTTTTTTCAAAGATTTTTCAAAACCAAAATATAAATTTTGAACAAAGAGTAAATTTTCTACGAAATATTTCAATTTTCATCCCAACAAGATTGTTAAATTTGCAACCGAACAGTTAAATTTTTGTTCAAGAAAAATGTAACTTCTACTGAAACAGGTGAATTTTGAAAAAAAAGACAAACTTTCAAAAAGAGTTGAATTTTTCTTCAAAAAAATTTCAAAAGACTTTTTAACACAAAAATACGATTTTTAAACAAAAAGTAAATTTTCCAAGAAATAGTTGGGTCATCAAAAAATCCCGATTATTTTTAAAAACTTTGGAAATCTTATTAAATATTCTTTTTAAATTAATTTTTCATAAAAAATTTTCAGGTGTTCGAAGTCTTCAAACATCTACATTCTGTTTTACATGTTTTTAAATTTTCTCGAATTTTAAATAATTTCAGAATGTTTCCAAAATTCAGGAATATATTTTAAACTTCCTCGAATATTTTTTTAAATTAATAATTATTCATTTATCACTTATTATACAAACTTTATTTTAAATCTTTTTAAACATTCTCTTAAAAGTAATTTTTTTTTAATAAACATCAAGGTTTTCTGTTGAAAATAATTCTCTTAAAAATTTCTTATTTTTTCATATTTGATTTCTAACTGCTAATTTTAAATAAAAAGTAAAATATTGCTAAATATCTAAAAAATTGTTTTAAAAAATATTTAAAAATGGAATATTTTAGATTAGAAGAATATTTTAAAATGATTTTGAATTGTATACGAGCGTTTAATTATGAATCTATTAATTAGAAATTGTTTAAAAATTAAGAATAGTTTATAACATTTCAATCGAACTAACCACTACTAATTACAATTGAGGCTTTTAAATAAAAAATTTCTAATTTTACCATTAAAATCTATAACTAGCTGAAATTTTAAAAATTATAAAAAAAATCTAAATTCTAGAAATTTATACTTTAATCTTAATTTTTGTATTTTTCCGCAAAAAAATACAAGAAAAAATTAGCGACTTGTATACAGCCGTATTTTTGTTATTAAATTTTGTAAATTTTTTAAATGAAAAAGTACAGGTTGTAACAAAAAATTACAATTTTGAAAATGTTGCACTTTCATGTAGAATTTTTTATTCGCCATATAAATAATGGCTTAAATAAAAAATCCACAAACACATCAGATTTTTTCTTGTACTTCAGGATACGAGTCTGGAATTTCCGATTCTGGAGAAGAGATTATGTCGAAAAACCGCAGAGGACTTCTTGGAATAAAAATGAGAACGGATGAGTGCATTCTTTAGAACTTTATTTTTAGATCTTTTATTAGAGATAAATGCAAAAGACCTTATAAAATTTTTTTTCTTAATTTTCAGTTAATCAAAAATAATAGCCAGTTTTATTTCCCCCTTTCCCCTATTTTCCCCTTTCTTCTATTTTTCGGAAAATTCACTATGATCCCTATATTTTGGAATTTTATCAAATTTTTCGCTTAAAAAAAATCTCGACGATCTGTACAAGAAAATAAAACAAATCTATCGCCGTTGATTCAACATTGTCGAGAAAAAGAAAAAGAAAATGTATCTCACATCGAATTTAGGTACTTTTATTACTATAATATTTAGATTTAAAAAAATTTATTTTTCATATCTAAAAAATTGGGTTAATGATAATGATGATAAAAGTTCGGGCTTTTTAATAATAAATTATTGAAAATATTAAATATTTATTGTTAGTAGGATTTAAATGTCTTTTAAATAGGAATTGTTGTTAATAATAAGAAATGAATAGATTTCAAAGACAACAATTTTTTATTTTAATTTTTTAATTGGAAATAGGGATTTTGGACAATAATAATTGGATTTAGGTCCAAATATTTTAATATAAACAATAAAGTTTACAATCTTGAATTAACAAATTATTAGATTTCAAATAATTTAAATCATTTATCTTAAACTAAATAATTGAGTTTGCTACCAAAGTGGATAATTTTCTACCAAAAAAGACGAATAAAAAATACATGAATTTGTAACTAAAACAATCCATTTTACAACAAAAAAAGAGTATTTAATTTTCATTTTAAATATTTAAATTGCAACCAAAGCAAAATGAATTTTCAAAATAAAATTATGAATCCTCAACTGGAATATTTTAATTTTCAGTAAAAAAATTTCAAATAAAAAGCAAAATCTTTTTAACAAATTGTTAACCAAACTCTTTAATTTTCTAAAAATTAGAATTATTTTTAAGGAAAAGTATGAATTCTTAATTAAAAATGTAATCATTGATGTTTATACCACGAAATACGAATTTTGATCAAAATAGGTGAATCCTCAACCAAAAAGGTGAAAGATAATAAAATAGTTTGTTTTTAAATCAAATTGTTTAATTTTCAACTAAAAATAAATTAATTTTACAGCAAAAATTATTTATTTAATTCTAATTTTAAAAATTAAATTTTAAACAAAAAAAATTTTTTTAATACAATTATGAATCTTCAACAGGAATAGTTTAATTTTCAGTAAAAAAAAAATTTCAACCAAAAAGCAATAACTTTTTAATAGTGTCATCAGAAAATGACTTCTTAAAGAATTTCTGGAATTTTATAAAAATTAGAATAATATAAAAAGACAACAAATCGGTTGCTTTTCAAAATAATTGTTTATTTTTAACCAAGCAGATCAATTTTCAACTAAAATGAAAAAATTTTAATAATAAATTAAATTTTCAACAAAGGAGTTTAATTTTCGACTGAGTAGTTTAATTTTCAACTAAAAAAGATGAATTTACAATAAACAGAGGAATAGTTCAATTTTAAGTTTAAATAACTAATTTTCAACCTCAAAAAAACAGTTTTCAAAAAAATAATTCTCTTCAAAACCAAAAAGATGAATTTTTAAGTAAAAAGATTAACTCTTTACGAAGGAAATTAAATTGTGAAATATAGTAAAAATATTTAACAAAATAGTTTAATCTTCAACTAAACAGATACATTTAAAAAAAATGTCCAATTTAAAAAAAATTCATATATTTCTCTCTCGCTGCGCTTCTTATTAACCTTTTTTCGATAAACATATTTTTTGCAATTCATTTTTTTTAATCTTGGGCATAAGTGCATTTTTAATGAAATACATAAATTTTCAACAAAAAAGTTTAAATTATTACCAAGAAACATAAATTTACAATCAATAATGGAATAGTTAAATTTTCAATTTAAAAAACTTTATTTTCAACCAAAAGAAAAAGGAATTTTCAACGAAATATTTACTTTCTCAACCAAGGAAATGAATTGTCAACTAAAATTATACGTCGCCAATAAAATTTTTTTTAACAAATTAAGTGATTTTTTATAAAAATAATATCTGAATTTTATACCATATAGTTGAAACTTCAAGAAAAATAAATAAATCTACAATAAAAAAATGAAGTATTTAAATTTTCAATTTAAAAAATTAATTTTCAACCCAAATAAAAGGAGTTTTCAACAAAATAGTTATATTTTCAACCAAAAAGGTGAGTTTTTAAGAAAAAAGATTGATTTTCTAAAAAAAATAGTTAAATTTTCAAACCACAAAAAGGAAGTCTGAAAAAAGAGATGAATTATTAGTAAGAAACCAACTCAGAAATTTTTAACAGAGAAGATTAATTTTTGACCGAAAATGACTAATTTTCTAGAAAATATATCAAATTTCAACTAAAAAAAGAAAAATTATTACAAAAAATGGGATTTTTAAATTTTCATCTAAGAAAATTCATTTTAAATTCTGATTTTTTTTTTAATAATCAACTGAAATATTTTTGGATGAAAATTTAACCCTTTTTTTTAAATTTATCTTTTTGATTTAAAAATTCACCTGTTTTAGCAGAAATTTTCTTTTTCTTTTTACACAAATGTAATTGTTTGTTTGAAAATACAACAATCTTTTTAAAAGTTAAAGTTTATGGTAAAAAATTCTAATATTTAGCAGAAAATTAACTTGTTGTATTTGTTTATAATTATTATTTTGGTGTTGGAAAATTAACTGGAATTTTCTTTCGATGAAAATTTAACTATTTTTTTCGTTTTTTTTAATGCAACTGAAATCATCTTTTTTTTAAAGATTTTCTTTCTGATTTTAAAATTTTAAAATTTTTCTTCGATAAAAATACAACTATTTCGTTGAAAATTCAACAATTTGGTTGAAAAGTCATAATTTTTTATTGAAAAATCTGCTGTGTTGTTGAAAATTTAATTAATTTTTAGAAAAAATACTTGCTTAAATGTAATATTTTGTTATCGAAAAGAGAACTAAAATTCTTTCTGGATGAAAATTCCATTATCTTAAAACCAATTTTTTAAAATTAAAAATTCACCTGCTTGAGCAGAAATTACATATTTCTTGGATAAAATTGTATCTGTTTCGTTGAAAATTCAACTGTTTTGTTAAAAATTTAACTATTTCGTACGAAATTTACTTTTTGTTTAAAATTTATAGTGTGGTGTTAAAAAATGAACTGAAATCTTTTCTGGATGAAAGTGAAAATTAAAAAAAAATTCTTGTCTTTGTTTTAGCACAAATTTCATCTTTCATGGATAAAAATGCAACTATTTGATAGAGAATAAAAATATTTTGTTAAAAATTCATCCTTTTTGGTTGAAAATTTTTTTTACCAGAAATTTAATTCTTTTTGTAGAAACTTAATTTCGGTTTAAAATTCATATTTTGATCTTAAGAAATTAACTGGAATCTTTTTAGTATAAAAATTCAACAAGTTTTTTTGAAAATTATTTTATTTAAAAAAAAAAATAATTCATCTGTTTTGAGAGAAATTCAATTTTTTAAATAAAAAATTAAAACTATTTGGTAGAGAATTTAACAATTTTGTAAAAAATTCATCCTTTTTGGTTAAAAAGTAGTCTTTTTGGGTCGAAAATTTGATTTATTTCACAGAAACTTATTTCTTGTTTAAAAATTGATATTTTGATCCTGAAAAGTAAACTGAAATCTTTCTTCTTTGCTTGAGTTTTAAAATATTTTGTTTGCAAGATTTGGATGAATAGTTTGTTGAGAAATAATTTTAAAAATTTATTATTTTGTTGAAAATTAATTTTTTTAGTTTAAAATTTAACTGCTTAGGTAAAAGTTAAACTACTAAAATTAACTGAAAATTTAACTTTTCCATTCTTTTTCTTTTTTATTTCATTTTTTTTAATGCATCAGTTTCGTGTATAATTACTTTTTTGCTTAAAAGTCTTATTTATTGTTTGAAAATTCAATTTTTGTAAAAAAAATCGTCTTTTGGCTTTAAGGTTAAACAATTTATATAATTTTTTCTTTCTTTCCTGAAGCAAAAATCTTTATTTGTTGAAAATTCTTCTTTTTGGTTAAAAATTCTGTTTTTTAACACATAAATTATGAAACTTTTTTGCTGGGAATTTATCTTTTTAGAATGAAAATTCAATTATTATATTAAACATTTAATTATTTTGTTGAAAATTCAAATATTTGGTTAAAAGACATCTTTTACAGTAGAAAAGACACTTCTTTGTTTAAAATAAATTAATAAATAATTTCTTTTTAATAAAACTAAAAA
>JAWWLR010000149.1:1963995-1974922 GCA_035041075.1 Acraspis erinacei | reverse complement strand
CCCCCCCCCCCCCCCCCAGAAATATTTTGTTACGGTTTATTTTTTTAATTCACGTAAAGTTTCTTTAAATTGAACAAATTTATTGTTAAATCCAAACTAATTATTTCTCTGCTATACGATAAAAAATTTGTTTGTTTAATACAATCAAAAGTTTATTTTAATTAAACAAATTGCATTCAAAAGAATTTTTTTAAATCAAACAAACTATATTTCAACGAATTTTTTTGTTCGAAACACTTTTCTCGCAGCGAGTGGTGCACTGGGTTGCCAGAGTCCCCCCCCCCCCCCAAGAATTCAGAGGAAGAAAAACAAGTTGAAGATAATGATGCGGATATGAAAAGTACAATACAACAATTTCCGTAGAATTAGTATACTTTGTGTTGAAAATCACTGACTGTCGTCACACGTCATTGGTCTAAAACTGTGGCCATTAGAACCGCTTAGGCGCTTACCAAAGTGACGAGCGAGGTACAGGGTCATCTTAATCCACTCGCAACTCATCCATTTAAGTGACCAACGACCAATCATCATTACTTCATTTCATTGACACCTCACTCTGCCAAACAAAAAATATCATTTTAAGCAATGTTTCTTATGCTACAGTAGGGTGATACATTTAAAAAAAATTACTTTCGAAACTAATTAGGCCCACCAGCATAAATCTTGTCTTTCTTATTGATTTTGGGGTATCGCGGCCTTATTTCAGTTAAAATTTACTTTTGAACAATAAAAAGTTGTTTAAACAATTAAGAAAAAATGGAATAGACCAAAATCCGCTGGGAATAGAATCCAGGTCTTCCAATTGCTGCACTGTTAAAAGTTTATGTTGGAAACTTCTACTACATCAATTGGAAGTTTATTTCCGAACTGTAAGATAACGCAACAATAAATATACTGTTAAAATTTTTTGGAAATCTACGACACTTCTAAAATACAAGAGTAAGGTAAAATTGCAAACATGGCGTTGAAATTACGAAATTGGAATACATGTGTTGTAAATCCTGAAGTCACCGTCTAGCATTCCAATACATGTATTAGAGCGTTTGTAAGACGAAAATTGTGAACAAGAAATTCATCCAATTCAAGGAATTCGTGAATTTCAGGGAATTGTCGGAATTTTCGGAATTCATGAAATTCAAGGAATTCACGGGATTCATTGAATTCACTAAATTCAAGGATTTGATGGAATTAAAGAAATTTTCGGAATTCATACAATCAAAGGAATTTCCGAAATTCGAAAAATTCATGTAATTCATTCAATTCTAGGAATTTACGGAATTCATGAAATTCTTGGAATTGATGGAATTTGAGGAATTCATGGAATTCTAAGACTTCGCTCAATTGGCGAAATTCACGTACTTTGTAGAATTTATGGAATTCACGGGATACATGGTATTCAAGGAATCAACGGAAATAAATTTAGTCTCGGAATTCAAGGAATTTACGGAAATCATGTAACGAGCATAATTCACGCATTTCTCGGAATTGGCTGAATTCGTGGAATTCGCGGAATGCATGGAATGAATAGAATTCGTGGAGTTATCGGAATTTATGGGATGTTTGGCATTTATAGAATTCTCGGAATTCATGGAATTCACAAAAGTCGTGGAATTAATAGAATCAAAGGAATTAAAGGAATTTAGGGAATTCACGGAATTGATAGATTTTAAAGAATTCATGGGATTCAAGGAATTTACGAAATTCAAAAAATTCACTGTAATCACGGAACTCACTCGATTTGTGGCGTTCACGTAATCCATGGAATTTATGTAATTTACGGAATTTATGGAATCCGCGGGATTAATGGAATTCATGAAAAACACGAAATTGATTGATTTCACGAAATTTAATGAATTCAAGTCATTCACTGAATTCAAGTAATTGACGGAATTCGTAAAAGTCCATGAGTTCCATGAATTCTGTGAATTCATCAAATTCCATGAATTGATTAAATTCCACAAATTCCCTAAATTTCGTAAATTCTACGAATTCCTTCAATATAGTGAATTCGTTGAATGCCTTGATTTGCTTCAATTTCGTAAATTCCTCAAATTCCACAACGTTCATGAATCTGGCAAATTCTGAGAATCTCGAGAATTCCATGAATTTGGTGACTTGCAAGAATTTCGTCAAATCAATCAATTTCTTCAATTCCTTGAATTTCACGAATTCCACGAATATTACGAATTTCCTGAATTTTACGAATTCCTTGAATTTCACGAATTCCCTGCATTCCTTGAATTTCATGAATTCCACGAATTCCTTGAATTTCATGAATTTTTTGAATGTCGTGAATTAAGTTAATTTTTTAGATTTCGTGAATTCGTTGAACTCCGTGCATTCCGGAACTCATGGAATTCACGGAATTCACGTGATTCAAAGAATTTAAGGAATGGACGGAATTAATGAAAATCAGGGATGTAATGGAATTCACAGAATTCGTGGAATTCACGAAACTCATGCAATTCAAGAAATTTGACTAATTATTGAAATTCAAGAAAATCATGCAATTCAGGAAATTCAATGAATTAATGGAATTAAATGAAATCACGGAATTCACGGAATGTATGGAATTGAAGGCCTGCCACAAATTTCTTGAATTCCATCAATTCCTTGAATTCCGTAAATTCCCCGAATTCACGAATTTCTTGAATTCCATGAATTCCGCTAATTTCTTAAATTTCATGAATCTGTGAATTCCGGGCGTTACACGAATTCAGTCAATTCCTTAAATCCCGTCAATTCCGGGATTCCATGAATTCCTGGAATTTCACTAATTCCGTGAATGCCATAAATCTCACAAATTACTATAATACTACGAATTTCACGAATTCTAAACGTTTCATGAATTCCTTTATTTCCATGAATTCAGCGAATTCCGTAAATGCCATAAATTCTGCGAATTTCGTGAATTTTATAAATTTTGTGAGTTCCGGGAATTCGTTAAATTCCGTGAATTGTGTGAATTCCTTGAATTCCATTAATTCCGATAATTCCTTAAATTTTGCTAACTTCTTAAATTCTGCTAATTTCTTTAATTCCATGAATTCCATTAATTCCATGAATTCCATTAATTCCATTAATTCCATGAATTCCATGAATTCCACGAATTCCTTGAATTTCATAAATTTGGTGAATTCCTTCATTTCCATGAATTCTGCGAATTCCTTCAAATCTTTGAATTCCATGATTTCCACGAATTCTACATGTTACCTGAATTCCTTTATTTCCATGAATTCTGTGAATTCCGTAAATGCCATGAATTCTGTGAATTTATCAATTTTGTGAGTTCCGGGAATTCCTTGAATTTCCTGAATTCCGTGAATTGTGGGAATTCCTTGAATTCCATTAATTCCGATTACATTAAAATTCCATAAATTCTCCTAATTTCTTAAATTCCATGAATTCCTTGAATTGGATACATTTGGTGAATTCCTTCATTTCCAAGAATTCTGCGAATTCCTTCAAATCCTTGAATTCCATAAATTCCACTAATTCTACATGTTTCATTAATTCCTTCATTTCCATGAATTCTGCGAATTGCGTAAATGCCATGAATTCTGTGAATATCGTGAATTTTATCAATTTTGGGAGTCCCGGGAATTCCTTGAATTCGGTGAATTCCGTGAGTTGTGTGAATTCTTTGAATTCCATTATCTTCGATCATTCCTTAAATTCTGCTAATTTCTTAAATTCCATGAATTCCTTGAATTCCATAAATTTGGTGAATTCCTTCATTTCCATGAATTCTGCGAATTCCTTCAAATCCTTGAATTCCGTGAATTCCACGAATTACCTAAATTAGGCGTATTCCGTGAATTCCTTGAATTCCGGCAATTGCGTGAATTATTTAAATTCCATGAATTCCGCTAATTCCTTTGAATTCCATGAATTCCGCGAATTGCATGGATTTTGTGAATTCCGGGCGTTACATGAGTTCCTTCAATTTAATGAATTCCGTAAATTCAGCGAATTCCGTGAATTTGATGAATTTTGTGAGTTCCGGGAATTCCTTGAATTCGGTGAATTCCGTGAATTCCTTGAATTTCATTAATTCCATGATTTCCTTATGCCAAATTTTCATCTTATAAATGCTCTAATACATGTATTGGAATGCTGGACGGTGACTACCCGATTAACAGCGCGTAAAATAAATTTATTGCAATTTTGTCAATCGAATACCATGTTTGCAATTTTATATTACGCTTGTATTGTAAAAGTCTTGTAGAAGTGTTAAATAATTCCAAAAATTTTTATCAGTGCTGTAGAGCACCCGACTTAGAGCTCTACCCACTAATTTAGTGGGCAGAGCACATGAGCTGCAATCGGAATACATACCTGGGTTCGATTCCCATTGGAACAAAGGAGATGAATATTTTTTAACAGATCGAATTTAATTTAAAAATGTTAGAAAAATGTAAAATTCTGAATTTGAGATGTGTCTTAGATCGATAGTGTAATGTGATAAGTATCTTATCTGATAGGATATTTACCACCTCTATGATAATACAGATTTCCTAAATTACATGAATTTTCTGCCAAATAGTTAAATTTTCAACTCATAACGGAAAAATTTTTAACCAAAAATGAAATAGTTATTTATAAAAAACAATGTATCTTAAGAATCTTAAGAAAAAATTAATTTTAAATTTTAAATTTTAGAATCCAATTTTTACTAAAACTTTTATTTATTAACCAAGCAGAGTAAATTTTGTAAGGAAGAAGACTAATTATCAACAAAATGTGTAAATTTTCTACCAAGTAGTTGAATTTTCAATTTATAAAGCAACAATCTTCAATCAAAAATGAAATTTATTTATTTATTTAAAAAGTGAAAATTATGAAAGGAATAATTTAATTTTAACCAAATACTTTAATTGTCTATCAAAGTAGTTTACTTGTCAACAAAAAATATTATTTTTTTAACTAAAAAGTTAATTCTCAAACAAATTTCAATTCTTAAGAAAAATTAAATTGTTCAAAAATTATGTTTTTAACCAAATAATTCAATTTTCAACCAAAAGCGATAAACCAAGAATGAAATAATTTAATTTTCATTTGAGAAAATTCAGTTTCAACAAAATAGTGGAATTTTCAAGCAAAAGATAAATTTCTAAATAGTGAAATATATTTTTAACAAAGTAGTTGAATTTTAGAAAAATTCAACTATTTTGTAGAAAATTTGTTCTTTTGGTATTTAAATTCAAAAGTTTAGTTGAAACTTTTTTTTTCTCGGCTGAAAATTTTTTTTTTTTAATGAAATATTTGGTTAAAAATTTATGTCTATGGAGAAATTTAAATATTTCTTATTTATTTTTGGTCTAAAATTCAACTTTTTTGTTAAAAATTCATCTATTTTAGTTGAAAATTCAAGTACTTGGTTAAAAAATAATATATTTTGCTTGAGGTGTTAAAAATTAAAATCCCTTTTTGTTAAAATATTACCTATTAAAATATTTTGTCGTAAATTAGCTTTTTTTTAATTAAACTTCAACAATTTGGTAGAAAATTGAAATAGTTATTTAATCATTTAACTGTTCTTGTGGAAATTATTAGTTTTTAAAATAAAAATTAGTGTTTTTATTTAAATATTTAGCTATTCCATTTTTTTAATTGAGCTCGTTGAAAATTGGTCTTCTTTTTTGCTGAAAATTATTTTTTCAAACTAAAAATGCAACATTTTCGTATCTCGTTGACAATGGACCATTTTTTAAATTAAAAAATCAACAATCTTGCTGAAAATTTCAATAAAGGACCCAGCTACTGTTAGTTAGAAATTTATTCTTTTTTATTAAAATTCATCTGTTTTGGTTACAAATGTTTTTATTAGGTGAAAAGTAATTAATCAGCTTATAAAATAAAAGGCATTAAAGAATTATTATCAGTGAATCATCTAAATAATTTTTATTCTATGTTTTTCAAAAAATTTGAGTTATTTGTAACATTTTAAATTATTCCAGGAAAAATAAAATTTTGAAAAAAATTCAGATGCTTATTTCACATCGAAAAAATTTTTAAAATAATTTAACGGGAATTGTAGTATTTTAAACTTTCACGCACTTTTATAATACTAATTATGCCCGATATTAAATTATAAAAAAATTGAAGTAAATAATAAATTTATGTTACTTAATTAAAAGAAATTAAATATCGATCTTTATGTAATTTAATATTGTGAAAAAATCAGCTAATAATTAATTAATGTATTCATAAAGTAAAACGCATTAAATTATCATTTTTATGTAGACATTGAAATAATTTTTATTTTTACACATTAAAGTAGAAATTAAAAAAATTAAATTAAAAAATACTCATTTCACAACATCAGTATCATTTGAAAAATTATCTAGTTGAAATAGAGATGAGTTAATATAAATGAAATTTTATTACGCAAATTATATTAATTTGTGTCGCCTAATTTTAAGAAACTAAGTTTTTTTATTTAATTGAATATTTTGAAAAAATTATTCAGCTAATAATTAATTAAATATTTACCAATATGAGAAGCCTTTAATTATAATTTTCACTGAAACATACAAATAATATTTACTTAATATCTTTTTTCAAATTTGAACTTACATTTCTTAAAATTTTATTTATCAATAACATTTTAAACTAAATACAGAAATCACAATCTTTAATATAATTAATTAATAATTAGTTAATCGGTTCACAACATAAAAACATTAAACAATCATTTTCATTAAATCGTTCTAATAATTTTTACATTATGTTTTCTTTAAATATAAAACAACATTTCTATATGTTTAATTTATTAATAACTTTTAAAACTAATTTTTTTAATTTAACTTATTTACCTATAATTTTGAAAAATGTTTTTAGATACTCATTTCACATCACAAGCATTAGGAAAATTATATAATCGTAATAGAGGTATTCTGATGAAAAAATAAAGTTTTATTGTAAAATTAATAACTAATAATGAATTACATAATCTGAAAGTAAATAATTAATCAGCTAAAATTAATTCAATATTTCACAAAATAAGAAGCCTCAAGCAATTATTTTCATTAAAAAATCAAATTGTTTTTAATTTAATTTTTTTCAATTTGAACTTTAAATTCGGAACAATTTTAGTTCTTTTGAAATAATACAAGAAATTTTAAGTTTTAAGAGAATTATTTAATAAATATTCAATCATCTAAAAACAAAAAAGCATTAAAGCATGATTTTTATTGAAAATTCAAATAATTTAAAGCTTTAAAATATTATTTTTTAAGGAAGCATTCCAATAATTTTCACTTTATATATTTTTAAATTTAAACTTAACTTTGTTAAAAATTAATTAATTATTAGCTTTTAATCAATTCTTGAATATGTAAATTTTAGCAGAATCGATTAATAATTAATTAATCAGTAAAGAACATAAAAATCTTTTTAACATTATTTTCATAGAAATGTATGTACGTATAAATTTCAAAAGTGAATTCAGATTCTCATTTTCAAACATCAGAAATATTATAAAAAATTATTGCAATGGCGGTATTTTGAACAAAAAATTGATTTTATTATAGAAATGATAGCCACAATTTAATTACATAAATTTAATGCCAGTAATCAATTTATTTTATTTAATTGAAAACAATTTATATTCACTTTTTTTTTAATTAGTCAGGAAATAGTTAGTCAATCAGTTGATAATATAAAACGCTATAATAAATTATTATTATTTTCATAAAAACTTAAAACATATTGACAAATAATATTGAAGATTGAATTCAGTTAATTATTTAAAAACATTAAAAAAAAAATTTTAATATGAAATTGTCACTTGTATTTAGTAATCAACTAATAACTAATTAATCAGTTCACAAGATAAAAAAGCATCAAATAATTATTTTCGTTAAAGAAATTAAATTATTCTTATTTTATAGTTTACTTTAAACTCAAAATTGCATTTCTGAAAATTTTCTTTATTTTTTCATTTCACGTTTTAAACTAATTCCAGGAAATATTGAAATATATATAAAAGCAATTTTAAAAAAAGAATTCAGGTAGTAATAAAGGACTGCGATGGTGCTGCATGTAAAAAAATTGTAAACAATAATGAATTTCTCAAAAAATTAATTAAAATTGAAGAACCTGAAATGAAATTAAGGTCAAATTTAAAATCCTAATTAAAGTCCAATAATCAAGTTAATGAGAAAAATACCTAAAAATAAAATCAAGAATCCAACGACCAAATTTGAACAATCAGAACAAAATGTTCCTATTGCAATCTGAAAAAATCCTCTTCTTCCCTAAAAAAGAAAAGAAAATGAACTTCTCCCTTTGGACAAAAACAAAAAACAGGAAAGAAAAATCTTTTTTTGAACAAATTTCAAATATAAATAATTTATTTTTAGTTGCTTTCGTCTTTTTGTTTTTGTTGTCAAACCACAAAAAACATTCTCAAAAATATTTACCAGTATGTTTTTTGTGGTTTGAAAACAAAAAAAAAAGACGAAATAAATTAAAAATAAATTATTTATATTTGAAACTTGTTTAAAGAAAGAGAGAAGGAAGGGGATTTGTTTGGTTGCCTTCTCATTTTTCTTTCTTCACAATCTCAAATACAAGAGGTGTTATGGAGCCATTGAAGAAATGGAAACAAACTTCAGTTTGTTCACACAAGGGGCTTTAGGATACACACAAAGGGCTTTAGTTTGTAAACACAAAGTTAAAAATTAAAATCCCTTTTTTTATTGAAATATTATCTCAATTTACCAAATTAATTTATACCAAGTCAATTAACCAAGAAATGTTGATTGATTCAAAAAACTGATGGAAATGAATTTGTTTCAATCAAATACATCATTTTCCTGGTGCATTTAAAGAAGTTGAGAAGCAGACAATATTTCAAAGCTTTGTCTTTCCAGATCGGTTATTGATGGCGGTTTCAAACGAGAGTGAGGATTTTGTTCTCTCTTTGAAGTGGACCCACACATAAGGTAATGAGTTCTGTGGGACTTATGCCAATGATAAATGGGCCCTGTCTTCCGAATTACAATATGAATCGCGCCCGCACCTTTCTCTAGAAGGATCCCTCGAGCCAGAACTGCTTTTTATGTTTTTTTTCATTTTATTTTTTTTCTTCGCTTTTTATTTCTTGCATTCGTCTGGCTTTTTGACTGCGATGATACCTATCAATCGACATTCGTTTTGGGCCTACAGTAGGCGAAAGTATAAATTGATGATGCCATCTCAACAAAGGAACAAATAGAACTGGGTGATGGATATTCTTGAAGAATTTATCAAAACGATTGATAAAAAAATTTATGTTTAAAATTTACTCTCGTTCCCCTATTCTCCTTTCCCCTTTTTTAAAAATTCCTCCTTTTTGCTCTGTTTTCAAGAAACTTGTTTTTTTTTCTTTTTCCCAGTGACAAAAAGATTTTAATTTTAAATAAAAAAGGGTTCAGCTCATAAAAGAGACGACTTTTCAACAAAATAGTTGAGTTTTTAGAAAAATTTAAAAAATAAATTTTTTAACAAGTTTCTACATTTTTTAGACAGAAATATTTAATATTTATAAAATTTAAAAAAAAATTATACATTTTTTTACAGAGTTCCTCTTTTTTCCCTGTTTTTGAGAAACTCCTTTTCTCTCTTTTTCCTATTTCCAAAAAAGGTTTGAAATTTAATCAAAAACAGTAGAGTTCATAAAAAATGAGTTTTCAAAAAAATATTTGAATTTTCAACCAAACTTAATAAATAAAAAAATTAGAAATAGTTGAATTTTCAACCAATAACGATAAATTAAAAAAAAATGGTTGAATTTTTAATAACAAAGGACAAATCTTAACAAAATATGGAAGTGTTGAATTTGCAGATTAAAAAACTAATTTTCAGTAAAAAAAAGACGAATTTTCAACCAGTTCAATTAAAAAAAAAATGGAATAGCTACATTTTTAAATAAAAAAATTAATTTCTGACGCAAAACCTAACTTCTCGCAGAACAGTTAAAGTATCAAATAAATATTTTAATTTTATACCAAATTGTTGAATTTTCGTAACAAAGAGACGAATTATTCACAAAATAGTTGAACTCTCGAAAAAAAGTTTAAATAATTTAAAAATAAATTTAAAGAAAAATCACTAAAATGACAAAAGAATTTAAGTGAAGAATTATTTTTAAAACTATTTCATCATCGACGCATATTTAATGAAAAAAATGGTAAAAAACTGTTTAATTTTTCAACCCAAAACATTTTGCAGTAAAGGAAAAACAATTAAATTGATTTTCAACCAAAATGGATCAATCCTTCAATCAAGAAGATTAATTTTCAACTAAAAATAAGATTTTTCAATAAGATTATTTCAGTTTCAACCTAATTTTACCTAAGAGTTAAGTTTTCAACAAGAAAAAAATGAAAACAAAAAAATTTTAATTCATCCAAAAAGATCAATTTGAATCAAAATGTTTAATTTTACAAAACAAAAAAGATTTTTCAGTCAAGGAAAACATGATTTTTCAATCAAACTGTTGGACTTACATACCAAACCGATGAATTAAAAAAAACGTTGCTTTTTTATTTACAAAAATATTAATTTTCAAATTAAACAATAAATCTTTTTAAAAAATTATTTTAACGAAGTAGCTGAATTTCCACCAAAAATATTTATCAGTGAAGGAAGAAAGAAATTTTTTTTACTTTCAAGCTAAAAATCTACAGTTTCTACAAAACAGTTAAATGTTGAATCCAAAAAGACAAATTTTTCACAAAATTTTTGAATACCCGAAAAAATTAAAAATAATTGTAAAATAAATTTAAAGTAAAGTTTCTAAAATGACAAAAGACTTTAAGTAAAGAATTATTTTTTAAACTATTTCATCATTGACGTATATTTAATGAAAAAATTTGTAAAAAACTATTTAATTTTTCAACCAGTCATTTTCCAGTAAAGGAAAAACAAATTTTCAAAC
>JAWWLR010000149.1:1864042-1876238 GCA_035041075.1 Acraspis erinacei | reverse complement strand
TAAATTATCGTATAATGAAAACAAGCCATTCTTAAAATATTTTTTTTTTGTCATGGGAGTGCAAGGTTTGCAACAATAAATATTAATTCTTCTATGTAGCAGTACAATTCGATGAAGGTTATTATAAATCTAGTTTTAGGTCACAAAAACAGACTTAAATTAATATACAACAAAAACAAGCCATAAAAAACAAACATTCTTTTTCTGTCGAAGGGGTGTGAGGTTTAGAATAATAAACTTTAATTAACCTATTTATCAGTAACATCTCATTTAAGTTATTATAAATCTAGCTTTAAGACCCATAGACGAGCTTAAATGATTGTTTAATGAAAACAAGCCATTAATAAATAATTTGCTGTCATCGGAGTGCAAGGTTTGCAACAATAAATATTAATTCTTCTATGTAGGAATACAATTCCATGAAGGTTAAATCTAGCTTTTAGTCACAAAAACGGACTTAAATTAATATACAACAAAAACTAAAATTCTTTTTCTGTCGGTGGGGTGTGAGGTTTACGATAAGAAACTTTAGTTTTCCTATTTAACAATAATATCTGATTTCAGTTATTATAATTCCGGCTTTAAGATCCAACAGTGGGCTTAAATTAATATATGACAAAAACAAGGCATAAAAAACAAAAAATAGTTTTGTGTGAGGGGAGTGCGAGGTTTACAATAATAAACTTCAATTATCATCCTTAGCAATAACATCTCATTTAGGTTATTATAAATCTAGCATCAAGGCCCAAAAACGGGCTTAAATTATTGCTTAATGAAAACAAGCCATTAAAAAATATTTTTCTGAGACAGGAATATAATATTTGCAATAATAAATATTAGTACTTCTATTTAGCAATAACATCTCATTAAGTTATTACAAATCTATGTTTAAGATCCAAAAATGGGCTTAAATTAATATATAACAAAAACAAGCCATAAAAAAACCAAGAAATTGTTTTGTGTGAGGGGAGTGCGAGGGTTACAATAAAAAACGTCAATTTTCCTCTTTAGCAAGAACATCTCATTTAAATTATTATAAATCTAGCTTTAAGACCCAAAAACGAGCTTAAACTATCGTACAATGAGAACAAGCCATTTCTAAAATATTTTTTTGACATAGGAGTGCAAGTTTTGCAACAATAAACATTAATTATTCTATTTAGGAGTAACATCTCATTTAAGTTATTACTATTCCGGCTTGAAGATCCGAAAATGGGCTTGAATTAATATATAAGAAAAACAAGCCATAATAAAATAAAAAATAGTTTTGAGTCGGAGGAGTGTGAGGTTTACAATAATAAACTTTGATTTTCCTATTTACCAATAACATCTCATTTAATTTATTATAGTTCCGGCTTTAAGACCCAAAAATGGGCTTAAATTAATACATAACAAAAACAAGCTATAATAAAACAAAAAATTGTTTTGTGTCGGAGGAGTGTGAGGTTTACAATAATAAACGGCAATTATCCTCTTGAGCAATAACATCTCATTTTAGTTATTTTTCTCTTTAAAAGTAAAGAGAAGACAATTGTTTACAAAAGACGGGGTTTATTGAAAAGTGTTAAAATAAATATCTAGCTTGAGCATTATCTTAAGACGCTTATGTTCTTAATGCTAGGTTTCGAGCGCATTATAGACGATGCCCAGTAATAAAGAACCCATATAATAACATATAATAACAGGTATAGTAGTAATTACGATACATGCTTGCGAGCGAATTCCCGTGTCCTATGCAGGCCGAAAGGAAAAAATTAAATGTTCCTGGCCTCGGGGTAATTTACGATTCGTGGTTAAAACTCAAGGATTCTATTCCTTAATCTCCCCCTCTTTTTTATCCCCCCACTCTTATTCTTTCTCTCGGTCATTGCATGGTATTATGCTCTGATGCTTTTACATTAACTTTGCCCACAGATATCGAAAAGCCCCTCTTACCACCAATCATCGAATACTCAGCTTTTAGATAAACAATTTATTTCGTTTTTCCTTTTCTTAAAAAAATTAAAGGCAGCATGTCGTTTACGATATTTTCGCGATTTTCTAAGAGACAAAAAACATCCTCAAAAATGGAATTTTTTATTTAAAAAAAATTAGAACTTGTTTTAAACTTTGGACTGTAATAATAAATCCAAATTTCAGATTATAAAAAAGGCTTTTTAGCTTTTAAGTCCCTGAACTGATATGAAAAAATTTTCTTAACAAATATTATCAGGCTTCGAGAAAATGGAGGGCAAACATTGGGAATGAAACTGTCAGGTATTTAGTTACTGAATCAATACAAAAAATTTGAAATAAAAATATTATTAGGTTTCGAGAACAGGGAGGGGAAATTTTTTCCGCTTTCAGCTTGGACGTGATAAAAAAATTTGGACGGTGGCATAAAATCCTATTTTTAATTTACACAAAAAATTTGAAATCAAACTTTTAGGTAATTAGTTGCCGAACCGATACAAAAATTTGAATAAATAATAGTATTTTGCTTTGAGAAAATGAAAAAGTTTTTTTTTCACTTGTAGGGCACGTTTTCTCAAATTTGGCAGTGACAAAAAATCCAATTTTTAATTTAGAAAAAAAGTTAAATTCATCTTTTTAAGTATTCAATTTCAGAATCGTTATAAAAAAACTAGGATTAAAAAATATTACTTGGTTGGGAGAAAATAAAGAGGAGATTTTTTCCACTTTCCGTTTGGACGTTATAAAAAAAATTTGGTTAGTGATCAAAAATCACTTTTTGAATTAAAAAAAAAGTGATGAAAACTTTTTAGCTATTGAGTTCCTGAATCGATAGATAAAAGGTTAAATGGAAAATATTATTGGCTTTCGAGAAAATTGAGAGGGGACTTTTTTCGCTTGTAAGGCACGTTTTCTTTTTGGTCGGTGATTAAAAATACGAAAAATGGAGGGGGAATTTTTTTCTCTGAAGGCGTACGTTTGGACGTGATAAAAAATGTTAGGACAGTTATAAGAAATCCAATTTTCTATTAAAAAAAAAAGATAGAATTAAAATTTTAAGTATTGAATTGCAAAATCGATACATAAAATTTGGATTCAAAAATATTATTAGGTTGCGAGAGAATGGATAGGACATTTTTTCCGCTTTCTGTTTGGACGCGATCAACAAATTTTGGACAGTGATAAAAAAAATTGTTTTCAGTTTAAAAAAAGACTGAGAATCTGGTTTCAACTATTAATATCTAGTATTGATAGAAAAAAGTTTAATTAAAAAATAATATTATACGTTGTGAGAAAGTGGATTTGAATTTTTCTACGCTTGAGTGGCACCTTTTCACAAATTTGCCCGGTGATAAAAAATTTAATTTAAAATTTTAAAAATGTGATAATCAACTTTTCATGTGTTGAGTATCTGAATCAATAAAAAAAGAGATTATTAAAATAATATTATTAAAAGAAAATTAGAATAAAAAATATTGAAAAATGAGATTACAAACTAAAAAAAATTGTTTCTTCGGGATGTGTACTCCCAAATGAGCAATTTTAATTCTAAAAGTTTATTTATAAATTAAAAAATGTTTTAAAAAGAGAAAATTTAAAATGCTTTTTAAATATTGCCAGTAAACAACAAAATTTCCGAACCTACGATCAAATTTTTTTAACAGATATTTAAAAGTTTTAAAAAGTTTCGTTAATAATTTGAATCTTAAAAAGATTTCATAAAATATATAACAAAATGTAGATTTTTGAAGATTTCGTAAAAGAAGTTTTTATCGAATTTTGAAAGATAATGAAAAGTTTTTTAATATTTCAGAGGAAATTTCAAAATATTATTCATTTTGGAAAATTAATTTTCAGCCGAAATTGAAAAGGATTTCATTGGAAACGATTTCCAAAAATTTTGATAAAGGAAGAAGATTTCAATGCAAAAAATGTTTAATATAACAAAAATACAACATTTTAGAAAAAAAATCTAGTAAGTTTAAAAAATATTCAGAAGTTTTAAAAATATAAAAAATATTTTTAAATTTGAAAAGAATTCTAAAAATTCAAAACAAAATCTAGATTTCCTGTGAACATTTTTAATGTTTTTTTTATTTAAAAAATTAGTATTTAAACAAAATTTGAAAAGATTTTTTATTATTTCTAAAATTCATGAAAAAATGGGCAAAACTTGTTTTTTTTTTAATTTAAAAATAAAAAGCATTCCAAAAATTTTAAACCAAATCAAGATTTTTAAATATTATGAAATGAAATTTTTAAACTATATAGATTCTGAAAGGTTAAAAAAACAGAAATTTTTTTAAGATTTATGGAAATATTCTAAATTATTTTTTATTTTTATAATTAAATTTCAGAGAATATATTTTTAAAACATCTCAAAAGATTTGCAACAACACAATTTTATTTTTTGAAGAATTTTGGAAATTTTCGAAAAAAAATTTTTTAATCAAATTTTGAAAAAAATTAAATGATTTCTCTAAGTTTTGTAAAAATCCAGAACATTTTGAAACGAATTTGGTTCTCTTAAAATATTTTTCAAAATTCTATAGAAATAATTAAGTCATCTCTTTTGGTAAAAATGTAATTTTTTTTGTTTCTTAAAAATGCAACTGTTTGATTAAAATTTATTCTGTTTTTGTTGAGGATTCAACTACTTTGTTCGCATTTTCTCATTTTTTTAAGATTTCAACTCTTTTTTATTAAAAATTTATATTTTTTGTTGAAAATTCTTATTTGATCGCAGATAATTAATTTTCTGGACTGAAAATTGATCTTTTTGGTTAAAAATGAATCTTTTTAGAATTTAACTATTTTGTTGAAAATTTGTTATCTTCAGTAGAAAATAAATTTTCGTACTAGAAAAGTCTTTTCAAGTTTGAAATTAACTTTTTTTGTTGAGGAATTTAATATTTCATATAAAATTGGTCTTTTTTGGTGAAAAAGTCTACTATTTGGTAGAAAATCAAATTTTTTGTTGAAACTTTCATCTGACATATCTGAAATTTTCAAAAATGAAGATGATAAACAATAACAAAATTAAAAAATAAATAGGTATTAGCAACTTTTATTTTGTATTAAAAATTTTTAACCAATTTCAAAAAATGATTAGAAATTTTGTAGTATCTTTATTTAAATAAAACCTTTTAATAACTTCTAAATTAAATTTTAAATTTAAATAAATTATCTTTGTAAAAAAATTTTAAATAAATTTTCTTGGTAGAAAAGTCTTTTCAAGTTTGAAATGAACTTTTTTGTTGAGAAATTTAATATTTCATATAAAATTGGTATTTTTTGGTGAAAAAGTCTACTATTTGGTAGAAAATGAAATTTTTTGTTGAAGCTTTCATCTGACATCTGAAATTATCAAAAATCAAGATGATCAACAATAATAAAATAAAAAAATAAATAGGTATTAGAAACTTTTATTTTGTATTAAAAATTGTTAGTTAATTTAAAAAATGATTCGAAATTTTGTATTTTCTTTATTTAAATAAAACCTTTTAATAACTTCTAAACTTCATTAAAGGTATTTGTTTTTAATAAAATTGAGTTATCCTCCAAGATTTTTAAACAAGATCCAATAATAAATGTATTCAATGAACTTTTAATTTGTGGAACCAAACGTTATTGTAATAAAAATTTTATTTTTGAATAAAATTAAAATTTAAGTATTTAACTTCGACTTAAATATATAATTATTTAATTAATTTATTAAAAAAATATTTATAAAATATAAATTGAAACCAAAATTATCGGTGGCTCTTATAAATTAATTTATTATTTTTGTAAAAAAAATTAAAATTTATAAATCAATGAAACTCGAGAATTAAAAAAAATTTACAATTTGTTATTCAACCTATCATTATAAATCATAATGTTGCAATCTACAGTCTGGGCTCGAGAGCGGTTTCTTTGAAGTGTAATTGCGCAAATCCGTGTTGAACAAAATTTACATGCGGGAGATAAATGTTGGTGATATACAAAATGATCGAGGGCACCAAGTTCAAGCGTCACAGTGACATAGTCACGGTAAAAAAATTGTTATCACCGAATGAGTAAATCCTACATAAAATTATTATTAACGTAAGACCAAAAATCGAAATTTACATACACGATTTTTTATTTTAAAAAACTCACTGAAAGGCACTTGAAACAATAAATTTTAGGAAAGGAAATTTGAAATTCTTTGCAATAACCATCAATCACTGAAAATTACTGAAAATCACATGTAATCACTGTAAATCACTTAAAAATCGCCAGCAATAATTTTAAATAATTTTCAGTAACAATCAATGGAAATTGCTGAAAATCACTTTTAGTCACCAGAATTAATTTGAAGTAATTTGTAATAACGCTCGATTACTGGAAATCACTTGCAATCACTGAATTTACCAGAAATCATTTAAAATAATTTAGAATAATGCTGAATCACCAGAGATCGGTTGAAATAATCGACAATCATTTTAAATAATTTTTTATAATACTCAATTACTGCAAAATTACTGGAAATGAATTGAAATCACTCAAAATCACTTGCAATCACCAATGAAAATTAAAAATTATTTGCAATAACTCTCAATCATTGAAACATTATAGAAATTTTTTAAAATCACTTTCGATCAACAGAAATCATTTTCAAGCATTTGCAATAATTCTCAATAACTGGAAATCTATTATAATAATGAGCACTAATGTGAAATAATTCACATTAGTGCTCAATCACTAAAAATTAATGGAAATCACTTTGAATCACTGAAAATTGCTTTAAGTCACCGGAGAATACTGAAAATCACTTTCTAGAATTAAAAACTACTTGCAAGCACCATTAATAATTTCAAGTTCTTTCCTATGACTTTCAATCACTGGAAATTACTGAAAATCACATGCAATCATTGAAAATCACTTACAATCACTTGCAGTAACCGGAATTCATTTTTAAACATTTCAATAAATCTTAATTACTAGATATCACTTGCAACGACTAAAAATGAGTTTCAATCACCAGCAATATTTTAAAATTATTTTCAATAATGCTTAATCACAGGAAAATGCCTAAAATCTCCAAAAATCTCTTTTAATCACCGGCAATCCTTTGAGATTATTTGAAATAATACTGAATAGTTGGATTTTATTGAAATAATCGAGGTTCATGTAAAATAATTAGAAATAACTCTCAATCATTGAAAAATGACTACAAATCACTTGCAATCACTGAAAATTACTTGTAATCACTACAAATAATTTAATTTTTTTTAATAATACTCAATTACAGAAAATCTCTTCCTGTGGGTGAAAGTAAGTTGCAATCATCAGAAGTTATTTGAAATTATTTGAAATAACACTGAATCACTGGAAAATACTGGAAATCACATGCAATCGCCAAATATCACTTGCAATCACTAGTAATAATTTTAAATTATTTATAGTGACGCTCAATCACTGGAAATTATTGGAAATTAATCCAATTACCTTTCAATGACCGAAATGTATTTTTTTAAATTTGCAATAATGCTTAAACACTGGAAAATTCGGAAATCACTAGCAATCACTGAAAATCACTTCTAATAATAATTGAAAATTTTTGAAAATAAAGCTCAATGACTGGAAATCACTTTCTATTACTAAAAATCAGTTGTGATCGCCAAAATTCATTTGAAAATATTTGTAATAATGCTCGATCATAAGAAATCATTTGCTATTGCTGAAAATCAGTTGCAATCATGGAATCTCTAAAAATCACTTTAAAATAACAGGATTTTCTCAGATTATGTACGATATTCATGGAATTTAAAGGATTTTAAAGAATTCTCTCACGATTTAAAGAATTTCAAGAGATTTAAAAAGTTTCCAAAAAAGTTGTTGTTTGAACTTATTGCTTATGATTGCAAGTCATTTTTAGTGATTGAAAGTGATTGAAAGTGATTGAAATCATGTGCAATCTCATGGAGGCTCTCTTATTTTATGACGAAAAAAGGCATAAAATTTTCTTTTTTCCTAAAATGAATTTAAAGATAAACTTAAAATTAGAAATTAAAAAAAAAATCGGGACGGCTGAAAAATCCTGAAAAATAAAAATCCCAAAATTATAAAATTTCCGAAATATGAAAATCCCGAATTTGAACATTTTCGAAGAATAAGAAGAACTAGAAAATTTTCGAGTTTCAATAATTACAAAAATTGTTTATTAATAAATTTGTTTTTAAAACAATTATGAATTATATTTTTATCAAAGAGAAAATTTGGTTTAATGTTAAATTTTTTTTTTTTTTTTGAATTCGAAATAAAAATAATAGTATAAAAATTGTAAACAAAAATAAATTAAAAAGACACGTTAGCTTTAAACGAAAAAAAAAATTCTGTTTATTTTCTCCGAACTTAATAACATTTTTCAAACAACCTTTGCAGGATTCAATTCTAATTCATCTCGAAGTACTTTTTTATTTTATTTTATAAATTTAAAATTCAATTTTCGAGAACGTTTTTCTTTTTGAAGAAATTAGATTTTAGTAAAAATTTGAACAGATTTTAAAACATTTTAAATAATTCCAAAAACTTGATAGAAAATTTAGATTTTTAAATATGCTGAAATAAAATTTTTTAAACTTTAAGGGTTTTGAAAGCTTGAAAAAAAAAGTTTCTTTGAAGATTTCTGGTGACATTTTAAATGATTTGTTATGTTTTTAAATTAATATTCAGAGAATTTTTTTTAATTTTTAAAAATTTCAAAAGAAATTCATTCATTTCTTAAGAATTTTTGAAATTTAAGACAAAATTAATAGAATTTTGAAAAGAAATTAAAAAGATTTCTAAAAGTTTGGTAAAAATCTAAAACATTTTAAAGCAATATTGATAATTTTAAAAGATTTTTCTAAATTCTATTGAAATAATTAAGTGCTTTCTTTCGGTAAAAACTTCTTTTTTTGTTAGAAAATTGGAACGTTTCATTGAAGCATATTCTGTTTTTATCCTGGAATTCAAACATTTTGTTTTAATTTCCTCATTTTGTGATGACTTCAACTCTTTTTTATTCAAAATTTATGTATTTTTTTGAAAATTATTATTTTCTGGGAGATAGCTCATTTTCTCAGCCGAAAATTCATATTTTAGGTTAAAAATTAAAAAATTAGAAATTAAAAAAAAAATTTAATGTTTAAAATTATTAAATTTAAAATTTAACAATTTAAAAAATGAATTTTTTTTTTAATTAAAGAAAAAATAAAACAAAATTTTTAAAAAATTTTTTGAATTTAACTATTTCGTTGCAAATTTGTGATCTTCGGTAGAAAAAAATTTTCTTAATAGAAAAGTCTTTTCATGTTTCAAATAAACTTCTTTGTTGGAAAATGTAGTATTTCGTATAAAATTTATGTTTTTTGGTCAAAAATTCTACGATTTCGTTGAAAATGATTTTTTTTTTAAATTTTGATCTGAAATCTAAAATCTTTCATAATATTTTTTGATTTACTCAAGAATCTAAAAAATATTATATTTAAATTTTAAACAACCCTCCATATGATAAACAATAATAAAATAAATAGGTTTTGGAAACTTTTATTTTGTATTAAAAATTGTTGGTCGTTAAAAAAAAAAGATTAAACATTTTGTATTTTCTTTATTTAAATAAATAAATTAAAACAATTTCAATTTTCGCAATTAATAATTATTTTTTAATTAAAATTAAAACATTCCTTTTGAAGCTAATCAACAAATGTTACATCACCTTAAATGTCAGAAATTAAAAAAATAAAATCACGAGAAATAGAATTAAAAAAATTATAAAATTTTCGAAATATGAAAATCCTGAATTTAAACATTTTCGAAGAATAAAATTTCCGACATTTCATAATATTATTGAATTTGAAAATTCTCGAATAATAAAATTCCTAACAGAAAATTTTGGAATTATAAAATATCCGAACTAGAAAACTCCCGAATTTAAATAATTAAAAAAATTGTGTATTATTAAATACTTTTTTAATATAATTATGAAATATTTTTATCGAAGAGAAAATTTGGTTCAATGTTTAAAAAATTTTTGATTCTTGTTTGAATTCGAAATAAAAATAACTATAAAAATTGGAAACAAAAATAAATTTAAAAACACGTTAGCTTTAAACGAAAAAAAATTTCCCTTGATTTTCTCCGATATTAATAACATTAAAAAAAAAACTTTGCAGATTCAATTCTGCATTAATTTATATCGAAGTCCTTTTTTATTTTATTTTATAACGTAAAAATTCAATTTTCTTTTTTTAAAAATATTATTCGCATTTTGAAACAAAATTTTTCATACAGAAATATATTTTTTTCAATTACAATGAAACTCTTATATAGCGCCGATTTTGGGACTGACGGTTCTCAGCGGGGAAAAAATACATTTTTTGGTTAAGAATACAATTCCGACTGACAATAAATACAATAAACAAAAAAATTTGTAATAAACAAATTATTTGTTGAAAATGTGTTTTCTATAATTTTCAATAATTTAACATTATTTTATCAAATTTGTTTAAACAAAAAAATTATCAAATAGTGAAAGATGTTGCTAAAATTATCATGAAGTTCCCAATTAAAAGAACTGGCATTGAAAAAAACGAATTTTTCCGTCGATAAGTGCTCGAATAATGCATTTGTTTATTAAATTTCTTTGATAAAATCATAAAATTCCTCAAAAAATGATGACTTTTCTGAAATTATCATGAGGTTCCTAAGTTAAAAAAGTGGACGTCAAAAAAACGAATTTTTCTGACGAGAAATGCCTGCATAATGCATTTGTTTATTAAATTTGTTTATAATATTAACAAGAATAGTCTTAAGAGTAGATTTTTTCATTAAAATATTGTGTTCAATCAAATTTCTTGCAATATAACTTTAAATTATTGAAAATGATAGAAAACGCATTTTCAATAAATAATTTGTTTAAAATTTTTTTTTGTTTATTGTTCCATGATGGAATATCTTTATGTAATCTAAATCTATGAAACTTCAGTGATTACAAAAATTTTCCTATTATTGACGAGCACCGGGAACGTCAAATAGAAAAAATGGTCATTTTTTTGTCATATTTATTTAATTATTTATAAAAAAATTGAAAAATTAAATTAAAAATCAGACTCTACAACTTTCTTCGAAATTTTATCAACTTTAAAAAAAAACAGCATCCAAATCGGTCCACATGTTCAGCCAGAATCGTATTTTGAACAAAGAAAAGTACTTTTTCCCAACTTTGCGGTGGGTGGGAACTAACTCATTATAGCGCAGCACCTATTAGAACTACCTGCGGCGCGGCGCCAATTCTCGGAAGGGCTATAGAAGGGAGCGCTATTGAAGGGTTTCACTGTATCTTTATTTGAAATTGCAGCAAAAATATTTTTAATGTAATCTCAAAATTTAAAAGAATTTCTTTGATATAAGTATTGGATTATTTTATTAAAAAATATGTATATTTATTAGAACCCAATTTTTTCAATTAGTGATTTTTCAAGTCGTCTTAAATAATCTGCATCCCAATAGCCATTATTATTTCGAGAAGAACGGGAAAAAGAGATATGAAGTAATCAGTGATTCACAATTTGTTGAAAACCGCCTTCATATTTTGCAGACTCTTTCAAATATCGAGTTTCAAGTCTTTTATCGTTTGACTAAGAGCTGACAATATAACTTCCGGTTTAGTCAGTAAATTTTGCAAACAATGTATAAAAATGTCTTTCGTCCGCAAAAGACGAAAGAAAATCTGGCACGCGTAACATGATTAAGCGCCAGTGCCTCTGGGAAACGAGGCGGGTCCATGCCAAATAGATCGCATTCTACGAACGCTATAAATTTGTTCATATGTATGGTCCTATATAAGTCTGTACACAACGGATTCACTTTGGAAGACTTCAGATTGTCTGAACACATACGTGACTGACGGTCCGGAATCTGATCCGAATGCGCTCGATTTTGCAATCCTTCGGGCTAATCATTCCATTTAACTGATGCTGATGGCAATCAACGCCTTCGATCCATTTGTAGAAAATTCGTGGAAAACTTTGCAAAATGAGTTCAAATTTAAATAAGTGCAGTTCTGTTTCGAATTTCTTAAGCTTATGCAATCTGAAAATTCATTAAAAGCATTTTCAATAACTCTTGATCACTACACTGAGAAAAAAAATTTAGTATTTGGAACAAAACCATTTTGTTGAGCAGTTTTTGTTGTCCGTGCAAAAATTTTGTTGTTAGCACAAAATTATTTTGTTGG
>JAWWLR010000149.1:1773227-1783259 GCA_035041075.1 Acraspis erinacei | reverse complement strand
AGGGCACGAGTCTCGAAATACAAATTGTGTAATTTTCGTATTCGAAAGAGTAATTTACATCCACATGAATTTTCAGATATCAGTGAAGCGAAAAGACCAAGAATCGATAGTTTTATAGAGTCCCAGAAAATAACGAGAAAAAAAAACAAACAGAATCGTAGTTTATTTTCCATAGAATTTTTTAAATGAGGAAGAATTTTTCAAGTCATCAAAAAATATTAAATTAATTGTAATCAGAAATAACAATTTTTTTTCATTGTTTCACTGTCTTCAATTGTTGGGAAATTGTTCCTAAAATATATGCACCGCAGATTACCAACTGATAGGTGGTCGGTCGAATCTTCAAACGGACGAGATCCGAAATCTAGATTATGCAAATTAGCTCATTAAAGTCACATTTACAAATCGACATTCGATGAATCTTTCTTTTAATCACTTTTTAATTCTTTTTATTAAAATATTTCCACATATTACGTGAAACTCTAAAGAGGGGAGGGGGCCTGCCATAATGTAAAAAAATTGCACATGGGAGAAGGTTCCTAAAGTTTTGTAACAGTTGAAACTTGTCTGATCCAAAAATTATATTTTAATGAATAATGAATAATTTTTTAGAAGAGAATTGATTTGAATTTTGAAAAAAAAAATTTAGCTAAAAGAAATGAATATTAAAAAAAAATACATAAATTTTTAGGACAAAATTTCAATTTTTAAACTTAAAAAGAAAAAATATTATTAAAAAATGGCAGTTATATTTTAATTTAAAAAAATTGATTTTAAATTCAAAGCAAATATATTTTTCAACTAAGAAGAATAGTTTTTTACCAAGACGACGAAATTTCAAGAAAATAAAATTTTTTCTAAACTAATTAGTTGATTTTTCAACTAAGAAGATTAATTGTCTACCAAAAAAGACAACCAAAATTTCAACAAATTGCATAAATTTTTGAACAACTAGTTAAGTTTTTTAACTTAAAAGAAAATCACTTAAACAAAAATGGGATCATAAATTTTTTATAACAAAAAATTAAATGTCAAACTCAAGCAAACTAATTTTCGACAAAACAACAGATTAATTTAAACAAAAAGACAAAGCCAAATTTAATTTTGGAAATTTAATTTTTATTACAAATTTTTTTCAATCCAGGATGAAATATATTCCAATAAATATTAATTTTGAACAAAATAATTTCATTTTCAACCAGGGAAGACCAATCTTTAACCAAAAATTTAATAGTTATATTTTCAGTAGAGAAAATTAATTTTTAGCTGAAAACATTTTCTTTTTAAATTGTCGAAAATGTTATCATTTCGGGAATGTTCTATTTCGAATATTTTTAGATTATTTTATTATTTATTTTTATATATAATATTTTTTATTTTACTTCGGGAATTAGCCCATGTCCAGAATTTTATTTTTCGAAAATTTTCACTCGTGCCATTTTCAGAAATCTTTTAAAATGTTTTTAAAAGTATCGAAATTTTCTTTAAAAATTTGATCTTAATTTTTCTGAAATCAATTGAAATTTTAGATTATTTCTTAATTTTTACAATTTTTCAACCATTTTTGAAATTTTTGTCGAAACTTCTAAATCTGTTTTAAAATGCTTGGATTTCTTTTTGATTTTCAAAAATTCTGAAATTTAATTTATAAAATCTTAAAATGCTTGTAAATTTTTTAAGGTAAATCTACAAAAATCTACACTATATGATTTTAAAAGGTTTTAAAATATTCTGGCAAAATTAATTTTTCAAAAGACAAAACAATTGTAAATTTCCATGAATCTTCCCAATTTTCTTTTAAATTATTTTAAAACCTTTCAAAATCGTTAAAAGCTTCCCAAATTTCATTTCAAAATCTTTAAAATATCTACATTTTCTTTTTAAATTTTTAAAATCTTTAAAAATTTTAAATTATCTCTTAAATTTTATTTTTTATTTTTCGGGAATTTGGGAATTGAATATAGAATAAATTTTTTTCGAAATCTTTTAAAATATTTAAAAATATTATCTTGAAATTAATCCTTTTAATAAAAAATTATTATAAATTTTCGGAGGAAACTTTCACACAAATTTCTTTACTTGAAACATTTCATAATTCTTCAAAACGTCCTAATTTTTTTTTGAAACTCTACAAAAACTAAATCTTATTGCAAATTTGTTTGGATCTTTTTATAATTAGTTTTCAATTTTTTTTAACTTTTGAATGATTTAGACTTTTTAAAATAATTTCTAAATAAAATTTTTCAAGATTAAATAATAGGATATTGAAGTTATTTGAAATTGAAAATTTTCTAATATCGATGCTCACAAAATTGAAACATTTCAGTATAAAATATTTAAAATTGGAAAAATTGTTTAGAAGAGAGTGTAAATGTCAAATTTTTAATTCAAAGAGGAAACAATTTTATTTTGAATTAAATAGAATTATAATAGAATATTTTTATTGTAAAATTTCGAGCTTGTTAATGTTTAGAATTTTAAATTGTTATTAAATAAAAAATTTGTTATTTAATATTAAAATCAATCAGACAAATTTTTCTATGATCAAAAAATAAATTTACCTTTGAAAATCTGGAAAAAACTTAGTTACAAAGGATTACGATATTAAAATTTGTTCATAACCAAACTCTTCAAAATTTAAATTATTTAAAGTAACTTTAAATCATTTTAAAATTATCAATTTTCAGCTGTTAATTATACTTTTTTTTAAATTCAACGATTTCAATTTTAATTACATGAATAAAATTTAGAACTCTAAAATTGCAATCATTCAAAACTAAATAAATTATTTAATTACTGAGGTATCAATTTCAGATAATTTATTTTTTATTTATTTTTATTTTTTACAGCACAATTTTTAACTTTTTAATTTCAGCTCGTTTAATCTTTGGCACTTCAATTCAAATTTTTTATTTCAAATACATCTTTCTTAGGAATCTTTAACGAAAAATTAAAAAATTTCAATGTTCGTAATTAAAATCGAAACTAAAAAATTTATAAAAATGAAATATAAAATTATTTAATTTAAAACTGTTTATCAACAAAATATTTTCGAATTTAATATTTTAATGAAAAAAAAATTGGTTTAAAAGGCTAAAAAAATAAACTGTTTTTTAGAATTTCGCTTTTAAAACTATACTTTTAAATTTAAATTATAGTGTCATTCAAAGTGATTAGATAGATTTTTTAAATAGAAATTGTAATTCCTGTAAAAAAATCTGTCATTCGACGCGTTCAAAATAAAAAAATCTAATTATCAATCCAAAAATTTGCAAAAACTAAGAAGATGGTTTTTATTAATTATTTTAAAAAATTATTTTCAAGTAGGCAATTTTATAATTTCGGTAACTTTCTATTCCTAATTTTTTTCAGGAATTAAATTAAATTCTAAAAGCAATAATTAAATTTTCTTTAAGAATTTGGTTTACAATTTGTTGAATTCCTTTGGAATTTTGCATTAATTCTTAACCTTTTCAAATTTTAAACTATTTATAGAAATTTTCGCTAAACTTCTAAATGAATTTTAAAATAATTTGACTTTTTTATATTTTTAAAACTGCTGATAAATTTAGCAAAAATTGCCTTAAAATCATCGAGATTTTTTTCAACAATTTTGGACTTTTTTTAAAATGTTTTAAAATCTTTTTGAATTTTCTCTTAAAATCTACAAAATCTACAATTTTTTATTTAAAAATGTTTCGAAAAATTCTGGTAAAATTAATGTTTCCAAATACAACAAAATTGTTATTTTTTTTCATGAAACTTATAAATTATTTCAAAACTTTTAAAAATCGCTAAAAATTTTGAAAATTTGATTTAGAAATTATAAGAAATCTCGCACAAATTTCTTCTGATATTTTGTAATCTTGCAAAATTAAAAAAAAAATGCTTTAAAATCTTCGGCATTCAGTTTCAAAATTCTAGAAAATAATTTTAGTCGTTTTAAAATCATTTCTAATTAAAAATTCTAAATATTAAATAATAGAAAATTGCATCTTTTTAAATGAGATGATCTCAAAATTGAAAAATTTCTCAATAAAATTTTGAAAATTGAAAACTTGTTTGGAAAAGAGTAAAAATTTTATAATTTATAATTCAAAGGATTGAAAAATGAACAACTTTATTTTGGATTGAATAGAATAAAAATAAAATATTTTCAGGCTAGAATTTTGAAAATTGGGTTCAAAAATGAATAATTCAAAATTTCGAAATTATAATAATTTTAAAGTGGAAGCCGTTAAAATTTGACAATTTGAAAATAAATAATAAATGGAATGATTTAAAATTAAGGCTTCTAAAATTTAAAAATTTAAAAATGTTATTACATACAAAATTATTATTTAATATTAAAATCAGAAAAAAAATTTTATGATCAAAAATAAATTTACCGTTCAAAATTAACCAAAATTCAATGCACTTTTTGAAAATTAAACGAATCCTATCATTCTATAAAACTAGAAAAAAAATATAGTTACAAAGAATTAAGATATGAAAATTTGTTTATACCCAAAATTTAAAAAATTTCAATAATTTAAAAATTATTAATTTAAAACTTCAATTCAAATTTTTTATTCCAAATGCATAATTTTTTGAAGACGTCTGGTTATTTTTTTTTACTTTCTAAGATTGAATTAGAAAATTAGTGTAATAATTTTTCGTGGTTTTGAATTTATTTGGGAGACCAAATATTTTGGAATTTAAGATTTTAATGCAAAAAAAATTAGTTTAAAAGGTTAAAAAAATAAACTGTTTTAGAATTTCGAATTTAAAACTATAAGTTTAAATTTAAATTACAGAACTAAACATATTATTAATATGTAGAATATAATAAATTATTAAGTGACATTCTAAGTGATCGGATAGATTTTTTAAATAAAAAATGTTATTATTAATTAATGCGCATAGAAAATATAATTTATTTGATCCGAGCTTAGAGTTTGATTTTTATCTCAACTGCATTCAAATATATAATTGTGTAATTGATTTCTTTTTCATGACATAATATGCAGATGACATTTAAAAATAAAATAAGTTAACCTTGATATTGAAAAAACAGTATATGATTACTTTGACCAAATATATGCTGATCAGATAAAAAGGAATGTAAATTTTTTTTTGACACTTTTATCGAATCGTTTCCTAAAGTCTTCAGGCGGAATTGTATAAATATAGAAAATTACGTCTAAAATTGTTGTGATAAATATCTTATTTAAAATTCTGTTGAGCAATATAAAAGATTTTAAGGAAATTACTGTTTCCCTTTTTAGTATTTCTGGAAATATTAATTAATTTAATAAGGTATATTTATAATAATTATTTTTTAATAAAAATTAATGAACACATTATTTATTATTTCCTCTTAGGATGAAAATTCAACTCTTTGCGTAGAAAATTAACCTTTTGTTTAAAATTCATATTTGGTCTCGGATAAGCCAACAGAAATATTTTTTGGATGAAAATTATTTTTTCTGAAAATTGGTCTCTTTCATTTAAAAGTTCTTCTTTTTAGCGGAAAATTAACTTATTTTTTACAATGCTTATTTTTGATGTAGGAACGTGAACTAAAATCTTCTTTGGATGAAAATTTAATTTTCAAATATTTTTTTAACTTAAAAATTTATCGTTTTTAAGAGAACTTCCATCTCTCTTTGAGAAAAATGCAACTCTTTGGTTGAAAATTAAACTACTTTGTTAAAAAGTCATACCTCTTGTTAGAAAATTCTAGTATTTTGTTGATATTTAAACTATTAAATTTTTTTAAATTAAAAATTCATCTGTTTTAATAGAAATTTGATCTATCTCTGATAAAAATGGAACTGTTTGATGGAAAATTAAAATATTTTATTAAACAATCTTATTTTTTGGTTGAAAACTCTGTTTTCTTTTAATTTATCTATTTCGGGGAAAATTGAGTTTTTATTTCAATTTAATATTAGTGTCGAAAAACGATTCGAAATATTTGCTGGATGAATATTCAAATATTAAAAAATTATTTTTTTAAATAAAAAATTCACCAAATAGTTGCATTTTTATCGAAGAAAGATGCAAATTTTATTATAATGAATGCATTTTTTATTTAAAAAAATAATTTTTTAATACTTGAATATTTATTCAGAAAAGGTTTCGAATCGTTTTTCAACACTATAATATTAAATTGAAATAAAAACTCAATTTTCCACGAAATAGTTAAATTAAAAAAAAACGAATTTTCAACCAAAAAATAAGATTGTTTAATAAAATATTTTAATTTTCGATCAAACAGTTGCATTTTTATCAGAGAAAGATGACATTTCTATTAAAACAGATGAATTTTTAATTTAGAAAAAATCTAAAAAGTATTTGAATTTTCATCCAGAAAAGATTTCTTTTCATTTTTCAATACCAAACTGCTAAATTTAATCAAAAAGTTAAATTTTCAACAAAACAGAATTTTCACCAAAAAATATGACTTTTTAATAAAATAGTTAAATTTTCAAACAAACAGTTGTATTTTTATCGAAGAAAGATGTAAATTTTATTATAATAGCTGAATTTTTTATTTAAAAAAATAATTTTTTAATATTTGAATATTCATCCAGAAAATATTTCGAATCGTTTTTCAACACCGTAATATTAAATTGAAATAAAAACTCAATTTTCCACGAAATAGTTAAATTTTTAACAAAACAGAATTTTCAACCAAAAAATAAGATTTTTTAATAAAATATTTTAATTTTCAATCAAACAGTTACATGTTTATAAGAGAAAGATGAAATTTCGATTAAAAGAGATGAATTTTTAATTTAAAAAAATATATATTAAAAACAATATTTGGATTTTCATCCGGAAATGATTTTGTGTATTTTTCAAGACCAAAATATTGAACTGAAATAAAACATCAATTTTTCTATAAAATAGTTCAATTTTCAGCAAAACAGAATTTTCAACCAAAAAATATGACTTTTTAATAAAATAGTTTAATTGTCAAACAAGCAGTTACATTTTTTCGAAGAAAGAGGAAATTTGTATTAAATCAGGTGAATTTTAATTTTAAAAAATATATATTAAAAACAATATTTGGATTTTTATCCGGAAATGATTTTGTGCATTTTTCAAGACCAAAATATTGAACTGAAATAAAACATCAATTTTTTTATGAAATAGTTAAAAAGTCATATTTTTTGGTTGAAAATTCTGTTTTTTTTTTAAATGCACAAAATCACTTCTGGATGAAAATCCAAATATTGTTTTTAATCAATTTTTTTTTTAAATTAAAAATTCTCCTCTTATTTTTTGGTTGAAAATTCTGTTTTGTTGAAAATTTAACTTTTTGATTAAATGTAACAGTTTAGTGTTGAAATATGAAAAGAAATCTTTTCTGGATGAAAATTCAACTATTTTTTAGATGTTTTGTTTAAATTAAAAATTCATCTGTTTTAATAGAAATTTCATCATTCTCTGATAAAAATGCAACTGTTTGAATTAAAATAAAAATATTTTATTAAAAAATCTTATTTTTGGTCGACAATTCTGTTTTGTTGACAATCTAACTATTTTGTGAAAAATTTAGTTTTTATTTCAATTTAATATTATGGTGTTGAAAAACGATTCGAAATATTTTCGGGATGAATATTCAAATATTTAAAAATTATTTTTTTAAATAAAAAATTCAGCCATTATAATAAAATTTGCATCTTTCTTCGATAAAAATACAACTGTTTGGTTGGAAATTAAATTATTTTGATAAAAAGTCATATTTTTTGGTTGAAAATTCTGTTTTGTTGAAAATTGAACTATTTCATAGAAAAATTGATGTTTTATTTCAATTCAATATTTTGGTCTTGAAAAATGCACAAAATCATTTCCGGATGAAAATCCAACTATTTTTTAAAATATATTTTTTTAAATTAAAAATTCACCTATTTTAATAGAAATTTCATCTTTCGTCTATAAAATTCAACTGTTTGATTGAAAATTAAAATATTTCATTAAACAATCTTATTTGTTGGTTGACAGTTTTGTTTTCATGAAAATTGAACTATTTCGCAGAAAATTCACAGTTTGTTTCAATTTCATATTTTTATTTTGGAAAAGAGACCCGAAATCTTTCCTGGGTGAAACTTCAACTATTTAAAAAAATTTTTTTTAACCTAAAAATTCTTCTGTTTTAAGAGAAATTCCATTTTCCTTAAATAAACGCTTTCTGAAATTTTTTTCAATCTTCGGAATCTTTAAAATTGGATGTTTTGTGAAATTTTTTAAATCTTTGTGAAATATTTTTAAAATCTTCTAATTTTTCTTATATATTTTATAATGTCTAAGACATTTCTGAAGCCATTCTGTAGTATTTTCAAATCGTACAAAATATTTCAAAATATTTTTAAATCTTTTGAGATCCCTGAAACCACTGGAATCTTTCTGAAACCTTTCGAAAGCTTTGAAACATTTATGAAATAGTTGTTTAAAAATTTATATTTTGATCGTAAAAAGTCAATTGAAATCTTTTTTAAAAGAAAATTCAGCAATTTTTTCAAATTTATCTTTTTTAATATGAAAATTCACCTATTTTAGTAGAATATTAATTTTCTTAAAATCAAAATGCAACTTTTTTATTCGAAAGATTTGGGTAAATCATTGTGATAAGAAATAATTTTTATTTGAAGATATATATTTTATTTAATTTAATTTAATTTAATTTAATTTAATTTAATTTAATTTTATATTATATTATTTAATTTAATTTTATTTTATTTTATTTTATTTTATTTTATTTTATTTTATTTTACTTTACTTTATTTTATTTTATTATCTTTAAATCCTTTTAATCCTTTGTGAAATCTTATGAAAGCTTTGCAATATTTATGAAATGTTTGAAATCTCTGTGAAATCTTCTGAAATCTTTTTACATCTTTTGGAATATTTGGAATCCTTCTGTAGTCTTTTGAATCGTTTAAAATCTTTTAAATATTTTCAAATCTTTGAAATCTTTCTAAAATATTTTTAAATCGTTTGAAATCTTTAAAAAAAATTTAAAACCTCTTAAAATCGTTTGCAATTGTTGGAATCTTTAAAATCTGATATTTTGTGAAATCTTTTGAATCTTCTGATATATTTTTTTAAATATTTAAAATCTTTCTGAAATCTTTATTAAGTCTTTTGAAACCGTTCTAAATTTTGAAATATTTTTAAATCTGAATTTTTGTTGAAACTTGTAATTTCTGGAAAACCTTTATGAAATATTTTGAAAGCTTTGAAATATTTGCAAAAATGTTGATCTGTTTGTGAAATCTTTGAAATCTTTTTAAAATGTTTTGATATTGTTTGTAATCTTTAGCAACTTGTTGGAACTTTTAGAATTTTTTTTCAATCCTTGGAATCTTTGACATTTGACGTTTTGTGAAATTTTTAAAATTTTCGAAAGTTTTAAATTATTTTAAATAAAAAATTCAAGTATTTTTTAACTTTGTTGGAAATTCAACTGCTTGGGTAAAAGTTAAACTACCCTGTTAAATTTTTTTTAAATGAAAGCTTATATCTTTTTAGTTCAAAATTCTCCTTTTTTGGTAAAAAAATAATTCTCTTGTTTTGAAACTTCATTTTCGTTTGGTAAAAATGCTTCAGTTTCGTGGAAAATTAATTTTTTTGCTGAAGTCATATTTTTCATTTCAAAATTCAATTTTTGTTGAGAAAATTCGTCTTTCGGTTAAAAATTTTAACAATTTGGATAAACTTTTGTTTACCTATTTAGTGAAAAATCTTTATTTGTTGACAATTGGTCTGTTTTATTTTAAGGCACTTTTTATTGGGACTTTTATTTTCTTAGGTTGGAAATTCGACTATTATGTTAAAAATATAATCAATTTGTTGAAAAGTCAACGGTTATAAAAGATTAATTGTTAAAAGTATTAAAAGAATAAAATACAGCACCCTTATCAGGCAAAAAAATACAATTAAAATAAAATACAATAAAACAAAATAAAATTAAACTTAAATAAAATTAAATTAAAATAAAATATAATAAAAATAAAATTTGTAGCCGGCAGGAACAGCACC
>JAWWLR010000149.1:1617877-1630116 GCA_035041075.1 Acraspis erinacei | reverse complement strand
GAAACAGCTTGTAGGAGTACCTGATGAAGCTTCCACGACCTTGGAACCAAATTTTGAAAACGAAACGGAGAAGACTGTCGTTGAAATGGAATTTGTACCATCATTGGGATTCTCATTTGATACTCATGAAGGTCGAGAAGAATATGCCAAGGCTGTTCTTCAAGGTCTGGTGACTGAAGAAGCGGTACTTAAATCCGAAGATGAATTTCCAACGAGTACACAAAATTTTGAAAACGACGAAACTACCAAAAATTTGAAATCAAATAAAAATGATGAGTGTGTTGAATGTGATGATGAGATATAGATTCTGTATGCAGATTTTAATGATAATAAACTTTTTTTAGAAATAAGAATGCTAACCTCTTTTTATTTATTAGCATCATCAATAGCGAAATATGCCGCCCGAGCGAAGCGAGGGCGGAAGTCACACGAGGCAAAATAGCCTTACACCTTTGGAACAAACTATACTTTTCGTCCTGGCCTCCTTGAAAACAAGCACGTGAAGCAGAAAACGAAAGTTTAGTGATCATGAATATACAAGGTCTGGATCGAGAAATCTCTCTTCATTATTCCATTCACTGTGTTTCCTTTCCCATTTTCCTTTCCCCTTTCTTTTTTCACTTTTCAGATCCTTTTCCCCTTTCCCATTTTCCACTTTCTTATTTTCCATTTCCTCTTTACCGTTTCCCCTTCCCCTGTCCACCCTTTCGCCTTTCCCCATGTCCCCGTTCCCTTTACCCTAGTTCTTTTTCCTATTCTTCCTTTATCCCTTTTATTTTTCTCTTTTTCCTTTCTCCCATTTCCCGCTTTTCCTTTCCTTTCCCTTTTCACCCATTCCGATTTATCACTTTCTTCTTCTCATTTCCTTTAACCTATTCCCGTTTTCTGTTTCCCTTTCCCCTAGCCCCTTCCCCTTTTAATCTTTCCTATTTCAATCTTTCCCAGTTCTCCTCACGATTTTTCTCTTTTCCTGTTTCCACTTTTCCTATTTTCTTTTTCCCTTTCCCCCTTTCCCTTTACTGTTTCCCACTTTTCCCTTCCGTAAATATTTTATACTGAAAGGGTTAAAAGAAAAAGCACTTCAATTTACAGCATATGATGTTTCCACTTCTAAAGGGCACCCCACTTGCGTGGTGCTTTGCATATATAGCGGGCGTAAAGTTTTATGTTAGCCCGGCGGCGAAGGGCGCATGTGCTAAGGCCACTGGACTGTAAGTGGCCACATTATGCCTGCTTCACGTGCCTGCAATGGCGCGTTTTCAAGGGGGGTCAGAAAAAATAGTACAGCATGTATCAAGGGCGTAAAGAAGGCTATTTTGACGATTGTGAACTTGCCGCCCGAGCGAAGCGAGGTCGGGAGTCACACGAGGCAAAATAGCCGTACGCCATTGATACACACTATACTCTTTGTACTACCCTTCTTGAAAACAAGAATTTGTGCAAATAGATGAGGTTTCGTTTACTTGACAATTTTAGATTATAAGTGAAAGGAGGAAATAGCGTACTTAGCAGAAGGGAGACTCTAGGGTCTAGCGATTTTGGTTGCCTATTGATACGAAAATATCCAAATTTAAAATTTTATTACAATTTTGCAGTTTTTTCGAAATTTTATCAACATTTTTACCATTTTTCGGAATTTTAGAAATTTCTCAAAATTTCAGAATTTTTAGGAATTTCTCAAAATTTTGAATAGATACATATTAACAAAAAATGAGAACGAAAAATTTCATACATAGTATTCAACCAAAAAGATTTTCATTTAAATCAAAAACAATAGAATCATTAATAAAAAAACTCGATTGTATAGTTGAACCCTCAACCAAAAAATATGAATTCTCAACTAAAACTGCAGTAGTTGACAATTCAATTTGTAAATATTTTAATTCTAAAACAGCAATAGTTGAATTCATAAAAAATACGAGAAAAAATACGAATTTTCAACAAAATAGTTCAATCATCAACAAAAAATTAATTCTTAAAGAAACAGTTGCATTTTTTGCAAAAAAGATTTTTAAAAAACAGTTTAATTTTGAAACAAAAAGTATTTTCCAGTTAATAAATAAAAAGGGTTTCAACTAAATTATAATTTTATATGAAAAATAATTTTTAAAAAATAGAAGCTTCTTATAAATATTAATTTTTTTTAGGTTTGTTTCCTTATTTTTGTAAGGTTATTACGAAATCGTTTTCTCAGGTTTCTTAAGGAAAATTCAAAATGATTTCTGACTATTTCAGATAATGTCGAAAAAGTATCTAGAAAATTAAAAAAAAGTATTTACATTTTAAAGTATTTTGTCAAATTTGAGGAAAACATTGAGTCCGTTTAAATGGCAATAACCATTTTTAGATGTTTGGAATTAAAATTATTTTTATAAATTTTTGGAAATATTTCAAATTTTTTAAATATTTGTAACCTCCTCAAAACTTATAAAATTTCAACAACAAAAATCTGAATAAAGAATATTTTTAGGAAATTACTTTAAATTTTCCCAGGAATCTTAATAAAGTTTTTTTTTAGTTATTTTGAAACCTCTCAAAATTTTATTTTGATATATTCAAAAATCTACCTTTTGATCTATTTTTTCAAAATTATTTCAAATTATTTTTTTTCAGTTTGGAATACCTTGTAACATAATTAAGATATTTTAAAATCCTTTAATATTAAAAAAATTTCATAAAATCTTTCAAATTTTTAAAAATTATTAGAAATCTCTTGTAATATTTTGAAATCTTTTTAAATTTTCCCAAGAATCTTAAGAACATATTTTATTCTCTGGAAACCTTTAATAATTCTTAAAAAGCTTTCAAATTTTTTGTTCTAAAAATTCAAAAACCTACAAGATGTTTTAAATTTGTTGAAATATTTTCAAAAATCTTCATAATTTTTTCAAAACTTCTAAATATCTTTTAAGATGATTCGCATTTTTCCTAAAATTAAAAAAATCTTCTAAAATAAAAAAAATAGCTTAAAAATCTTAAAGATTTATTTGCTCGAAAATTTTTTATTCGTAATTGTCTAAAATCTACATATGGTTTCAAAGTTGAAATCTCAAGATTAAAATTATTTTCGAATCTTTTAAAAACTTTTGAAACTTCAAAAAATCTTTTGGAAATAATTCAAATATTTCCTTAAATTTTCCTTAGATCCTGAAAAAAATTCTTTTAAAATCTTCCATTTTCTTCTTTCAAGTATTTTTAATCTTCAAGACTTAAAATTAACAAAATTAAAACTTGCATAATTAAAAAATTTTCCATAAATCTTATTGGCGATACGATGAATTTTTGGTTCCGAGTACCGACAATTTTTTTGACGGGTACCGAAATTTATTTAAAAAAAATTTTAAATTCAAATTTTCCTTCTCAATAATTTTCATAAGCATTTCGAAATAAATTTAGCATGAAATAAAATTACTTATTTGCAAATTTTGATATATTATTATTTATAAAATTAGAATGGTGAAGGGTTATATTTGGATTTTTATTTACTAACATCAGAAATATAAACAATTCGAAAATCTATTATTGCGTAACTTTTCTGAAATTTTAAAAAGTTGCACTGAACGATAATAAATAAATAAAAATTATTAATCAAACAATTTTAGATTTGAAAAAATTCTGAAGAAGAGATAATATTTCAGATGGAATGAAAAGGAATTGAATTAATATTATTTTGAAATGAAAGAATCTAACTCTACAGTAGAAGATTAGAATTTTTAACAATTTTAGGTTATGTTAGCGTTTTACACAAGAATTTGGCATTTTAAAAGAAAAATCAGTATAAATAAAATAAAAACTATTATAATTTGAACAAGATTTATAATCCTTTCAACATTTTGGAACATGGTTTAGTGTTTTTCGTCAAAAATTGGCATTTTTTAAATTACAAAATTATATTTTAAAGAAAATTTGCCGATTTGAACAATTTTAGGTTACGTTAGCGTTTTAAACCAAAAATTGATATTCTAAAACAACAATCATTAAAATTTGAACAAGATTTACAATGCTTTCACCATTTTGGAACATGGTAGTGTTTTCCATCAAAAAGGGTATTTTCAATTTAAAAGAAAAAATATTTTAAAGAAAATTTACCAATTTGAACAATTTTAGGTTACGTTAGCGTTTTAAACCAAAAATTGATGTTTTAAAATATCAATTTTTGGTTAGAAACGCTAACGTAACCTAAAATTGTTCAAATTGGAAAATTTTCTTCAACAAGATTTACAATCCTTTCATAATTTTGGAATATGGTAGTGTTTTTCGTGAAAAAACGGTATTTTTAATTTAAAAATTAGATTTTAAAGAAGATTGACCAATTTGAACAATTTAAGGTTATGTCATCGGTTTACAGGTTTTACACTAAATTTTGCATTCTGAAACAAATATGATTATAATTTAAATAATATTTAGAACCTTTCTACAATTTTCTATCACAAGAAATTGGTTAATTCAAATAAAAAACATTTGATTAAAAAGTTTCATAACCTTGTAAGAATTTTCGGTAATGATAGAATTTTACACCGATAAGTATTATTTGTAAATAAAAATCATTATAATTTGAGCAAAATTAAGAATTTTGCAATAATTTTAGATTATGTTAGCGTTTTATACAGAAAATTGGTGTTTCACCCAACGGAAATCATTCTAATTTGAACAAAATTTATAATTTGTCAACAATTTTCGATTATTTTAATGTTTTTCGTAAATTTTTGGTTTTTTAAATAAAAAATTATTCTACTTTTCAGAATATGTACAATATTTCAAGAATGTTAGGTTATTTTTCTGCGGGAAGAGAGAAGAAGTAGTGATTGAAAGAGGGGAAGAGGAGAAGTATAGAAATAGGAGGGGAGCGGTACCACTAACAAGTGAAGATAGGGTTAGTAGAGAATGGAGAAGTAGGGGAAGGGAGAAGAAATAATGGGAACATGAGGGGGCAGGGGATGTGAGAGGAATTAGTGGAAGGAAAGTGAGAATTTGAGAGAAGAGAGTATTGGGAAGTAAGGAGAGTGATCGTTAGAGGATGGAGATGTAATAGAATAGTTAGGTTACGAGGAGCGGAATAGTTCGGAAGCGAAGAGAAGTAGTGAGTTTGAGGTTTCTTAGGAGAGGGGAGGATAGGGAAGCGATTTAAGTGGAAAAAGGAAAATAAGGGAAAATTCGAACGAATTAATTAACGTTCTAATAGGCTAGAAAATCCTGTTTTGTTTTCGCGAAAGCCTACTTTGACTTACTTTTACATGTTTCCGTCCGACGTAATTTTTTCCCTGGAGAGGAATTAAGAGAAGTGAAGGGAGGGAGCGAGATAAAAATAGGAATTAATGTTAGAAATAAGAAGTTTAGGAAAGTGAGGGTCTAGGCAATACACCAGTACTCGAAAAAAGTATAGGAATAAGAGAGGAGGAATGGTGTTAGAAAGTGAGGATAAAGGAAGTAAAAAAGGGAGAGAAAATGAAGAAAAAAGTGAAGGGTGGGAAAGCACGGGAAGCGAGGGGAATTAGTGGAAGAGAAGTCAGGCCTCAGGAGAATAGGGTTATTATTCGGAAGTGAGGAGAGTGGTAGTAGATGAGTGAATAGTAGGAGAATGGCAGATAAGTGAGTGGAGGAATAGTAGTGTAGGAAAAAGAAGTATGTGGTATGAGGGATGTTAGGAGTTTGGAGGAAGGGAGGACAGGCGGTGTAATTTGGAAAGGGTATTAGGGGAGGGAAAGTAAAGGAAGTGAGAGGAATTAGTGGAAGGTAAGTGTACCCTCAGGAGGATAGGGTTTTAATTGGGAAGAGAGGAGACAGGTAGTAGGGGAGGAAGAAGAAGGAGAATAGCGGATGAGTGCGGGAAGGAATAATAGAGTAAGGAAAAGAAGTAGGTAGATAGCCTACTTTGACTAATTATTTATGTTTTAATTGTTATATGTATTTTTTTAATTTTAATTTTTTAATTTAAAAAGAAATAAAAACTTTGTACTCTGGCTGTATAAAAATTAATTAACAAATTTTAAATAAATTAAATAAAATCTAAAAAGGAATTAGAAATATAATTTAAAAATAGATTTTCTGCGTTGGCTAAGAACTGAGAATCACTTTCAGAGTTCATGGTCCATAGTTGTTTATTTCCCATGCCAACCAGTTCTGCATAGCAACCTTATGTCAAAACGTCATTAGGAATACACCTGCAACAAAATGTTAATTTTTAACTACTTGCGTAAAATATAGGTAAAATTTGAATAATATAATCTAAAATAAGCAAAATTTATAATAATCTTTTATTTTTAATTATTGAAGAGAAGTTTTTTATCGTCCTTAATATTCTTATTATTTTTAAATATTTAGTCAATCCTATCTTATAGGTTAAGATACAAAAAAAATATATGAAATATAACCCTTTTTTTAATAAACTTGGTATTATCGAAAAATAATTTACCAAAAAAAGGATTTGTCAAAATGAACGAATCAGAATTTGATTCGGAAATATACGGTGAGGATGAGGAGGGTTTTGAAGGCGAGGAATCTGAGGATGGAGTTGAAGTTAACTCATCTTCATCAACTAATGATTACAGGTATGTAAAATTTAGAATCCATTAAAAATCTTTAATTCATTATAAAAATACAAATAAAAATTAAATAAATAAAATAGAATCCTCGCAGTGTACAATAATGGGGCATTTTGAAGCTTATCAATAATTAACAAGCAAATAATAATTAACGAACTAATCGTTATTATAAATATGGATCCTTCAAAATGTTGATGCAAATTAATTTTTTTTATTTGAAACTTAATTTTCTTTATTTGAAATATAATCTATTTCTGGCTGAAAATGATCGTTTTTAGTTAAAAATTCAACTATGTTGTTAAAAATGAAACTAGTTTGTTAAAAAATCACTTTATTGGTTGAAGATTAAACTATTTTGTTTTAAATATGTATTTTTTTGGTAGAAAATTAATCTTCTTGATTCTTGTTGAGCATTTTTTCCCATAAAAACTAATATATTTAACTCGAAATTTATCTATTCCATTTTTGGTTAAAAGTTGAGAGCTTTTATTTAAAAGTTCATCTATTTGTTTTAAAATACATTTATTTTGTTGTAAATTTATATTTTTTTGTAGGAAATTGATTCTAGTTATTAAAAAATCAACTACTTGGTTGAAATCTAAAAAAACAAATTAGTTAAAAAATTATTTTATTACCTTCAGATTTAACTATTTTGTAGAAAAATCCTTTTTTGGTATAAAAATTAATTTTTTATCTGAAAATTAAAATTTTCCATTTTTGGTTAAAAATGGACCTTTTCCAGTTTAAAATTCAACTATTGCATTTTTCATTTAGAATTCATCTTTTTTAGTTGAAAATCCTACTATTTGTTTGAAAATTAATATTTTTATTGTTGTAAATTTGTTGTCTTTTTGTAGAAAATGTATTCTCTTTATTAGTCAACTAATTGGTCGAAATCTAGAAAAAAAATTTTTTTAATTTTGAAAAGCTCTTAAAATTTCCTTGGTATTTTTAAAAATACCAAAAATATCTTTGAAATACCTTGGACTCTTGTGAAACACCACAAAATATTTTAAATCCTCTAATATTTTTTGAAATCCCTTAAAAGTTTTTTGAGATTTTAAAAATTCCTGGGAATTAAACAAAAATTAATTTTAATAAATATATTCTCAATCATTTTTAACGTTTATATCTCTATTTAAAATTTCTTGAAATATTTTATAATGACCTAAAGTATTAAAACACTGCAATATTTTTAAATTCCCTGGAATTCTTAAAAATACCTCAAATATTTAAAATTCCCTAAAATATTTTAAATCCTTCGAGATCCCAAAAAATTACTGAAATACATTGACAATTCTTTAGAATTTTTAAAAATATCCGGAAATATTTCAAAACCTTTGAAATTCCTGAAAAATGTATAAAGCTCTTGAACATTCCTTGAAAGTTTCAAAATGACTATAAAATCTAAAATCCTTTGGAATACTTCCAAATTATTGGAATCCACTATAGATTCCTTACATTTTTTCTAATGTTCTAATATATTTAGATACTTAAATATGCTTAAATATTTCAAAACCTTTGAAATTCCTAAAAATTGTATAAAACTCTTGAACATTCATTGAAAGTTTCAAAATGACTATAAAATCTAAAATCCTTTGGAATACCTGAAAATTATTGGAATCCATTACAGATTCCTTACATTTTTTTAAATGTTCTAATATATTTAAACACCCTGAAATATTTCAAAACCTTTGAAATTCCTGAAAATTTTATAAAGCTCTTGAACATTCCTTGAAAGTTTCAAAATGACTATAAAATCTAAAATCCTTTGGAATACCTGAAAATTATTGGAATCCATTACAGATTCGTTACATTTTTTAAATGTTCTAATATATTTAAACACCCTGAAATATTTCAAAACATTTGAAATTCCTGAAAATTTTATAAAGCTCTTAAACATTCCTTGAAAGTTTCAAAATGACTATAAAATCTAAAATCCTTTGGAATACCTCCAAATTATTGGAATCCATTACAGATTCCTTGAATTTTTTAAAAATGTTCTAATATATTTAAATATTTAAATATACTGAAATATTTCAAAAACTTTGAAATTTCTGAAAAATGTACAAAACTCATGAACATTCCTTAAAAGTTTCAAAATGACTATAAAATCTAAAATACTTTGGAATACCTCCAAATTATTGAAATCCATTACAGATTCCTTGATTTTTTTAATTTTCTAATATATTTAAATATTTAAATATCCCGAAATATTTCAAAATCTTTAAAATTCCTGAAAATTTTATAAAACTCTTGAACATTCCTTAAAAGTTTCAACATGACTATAAAATCTAAAATCCATTGGAGTACCTCCAAATTCTTGGAATCCATTACAGATTCCTTGATTTTTTTAATTTTCTAATATATATAAATATTTAAATCTCCCGAAAGATTTCAAAATCTTTAAAATTCCTGAAAATTTTATAAAACTCTTGAACATTCCTTAAAAGTTTCAAAATGACTATAAAATCTAAAATACTTTGGAATACCTCCAAATTATTGGAATCCATTACAGATTCCTTGATTTTTTTTAATTTTCTGATATATTTAAATATTTAAATATCCCGAAATATTTCAAAATCTTTACAATTCCTGAAAATTTTATAAAACTCTTGAACATTCCTTAAAAGTTTCAAAATGACTATAAAACCTAAAATCCTTTGGAATACCTCTAAATTATTGGAATCCATTAGAAATTCCTTAAATCTTTTGAAATGTACTACAATATTTTAAATCCTTTCATATCCCAAACATTTACTGAAATCCATTGAAAATTCGTTGGATTCTTTTGAAATGTCTTAAAATATTTCAAACTCTAAAATCCCATAAAAATGTTTAAAACTCTTTAAAATTCCGTAGTAATTTTACAAATACTCTAAATTTTAAAATCCTTTGGAATACCTTTAAATTATTGAAATTTATTTTTAAATGCTTGGCTTCTTTTAAAATCTTCAAAATATTGTGGAATCCTTTAAAATTATTGAAATCTATTAACAATTTCTTGGAATCTTTTTAAATTCCCTCAAATATTTTACATCCTTTAAAATCCCAAAAATTTATTTAAATCAGTTGAAAGTTCCTTGGAATCTTTTAAAATTCTCTCAAATATTAAAAAAAATTGAAATCTTTTTAACAAATTTTAGAATCTTTTAAAGCGCCCCAAAGTATTGTAAATGCTTTAAAATATTTTTTAATTCTTCGGAATTCTCGAAAATACCTAAAGTCTTAGAAAAATGTAAAGATCCCTTCAATTTATTAAAACCTATTGACAATTTCTTGGAATATTTTTAAATTTCGTGATATATTTTAAAACTTTAGAAGTCCCAATAAATTACTGAAATCCATGTAAAATTCCTTGGAATCGTTTGTAGTATCCCAAAATATTTCAAATTGTTTAAAAGCTCTAAAAATTCCTTGGCAATTTTCTAAATTTTCTCAATTCTAAGATCCTTTGGAGTATCTCTAAATTATTAAAATTTATTAAAAATTGCTTGGAATCTTTTAAAATTTCCTCAAATATTTGAAATCCTTGGAAATCCCAATAAGTTATTGAAATAAATTTAAAATTCCTTGGATTTTTTTTAAATGTCCGGAAATATTGAAAATCCCTTGAAATATTTTTTAATTCCTTAGCATTTAAAAAAAAACCTTTATATCTTCAAACTATTTTGGAATCCATTCAAATTATTTAAATATATTTTTTAATTCCTTGGAATCAGTTAAAATTCCCTCAAAATATTTCAAACCCTCTAAAATAATCAAAATCCTTTAAAAACCCAATAAATTACTAAAATCCTTTGAAAATCACTTGGAATTTTTTGAAATTTTCTAAAGTATTTTAAATCCTTTAAAATCCCTAACAAAATTTTAAAAGCCAAAAACTTTTAAATCCTTTAAAATTCCTTCAAATTACTGAATTAAAAAAATCGTAAAAAATGTCAGTTCTTTTTAAATATTTTTTAACTCCTTGGAATTTTTAAAAATATCGTAAAATTCTTGGAAATCCAAATAAATTACTGAAGTCCTTTGAAAATTCTTTGGAATCTTGCAAAATATTCTAAAATATATCAAACCCTTTAAAATTCCTGGAAATTTTTTAAGCCCTTTTTAAAGCTCTTAAAGCTTTTTCAAATTCCCTAAAATATTTCAAATCCTTTGAAATCCCAAGAAAATTTTGAAATCAGATGAAAATTCCTTGGAATATTTTTTAATTCCCTAAAACATTTAAAATCCTTTCATATCCCAAAAAATAATTAACTTCAATGAAAATTCTTTGGAATTTTTTCAAATATCCTAAAATATTCCAAAACCCTCTAAAATATTCAAAATCCTTTAAAAACCCAATAAATTACTGAAATCCATTGACAATTCTTTGGAATCTGTTGAAATGTTCGAAAGTATTTCATATCCTTTAAAATCCCCCCAAAAAATTTAAAAGCTCTTAAAAATTCCTTCGCAATTTTATAAATAATCTAAATTATAACATTCTTTAGAATACTTTTAAATTATTGAAATTTATTAAAAATTGCTTGGATTATTTTAAAATACGCGAAAATATTTAAAATCCTTTGAAATATTGTTTAATCCCTTGACATTTTTAAAAATGCCCTTAAATCTTACAAAATAAATTGGAATCTCTTCCAATTATTGAAATGTATTGAGAATTCCTTGGAAGATTTTAAAATTCCCGCAAATATGTCAAATCCTTTGAAATCCCAATAAATTATTGAAATCAATTGGAAATTCCTTGGAATCTTTTAAAATCCCCTAAAATATTTAAAATCCTTTGAAATCAATTGGAAATTCCTTGGATTCTTTTAAACAGAGGTAGTATATTTAAAATCCTTTAAAATCCTAATAATTTACTAAAATAAATTGAAAATTCCTTGACATTTTTAAAATTAATCTAAAATACTTTGGAATATCTTAATATTATCGAAATATATTAACAATGACTTGAAATATTTTGGACCACCCTAAAATATTTTAAATCCTCTGAAGTATCTTTAAATTCCTTTGAATTTTCTAAAATACACCAAGAATTTTTAAATACTTCAAAATACCTTCAAAAATATTGAATTAAAAAAAATCGTAAAAAATTTCAGTTCCTTTTAAATATATTTAATTCCTTGGAATTTTTAAAAATATCGTAAAATCTTTTAAATTCTTTGAAATCATAATAAATTACTGAAATCCATTGAAAAGTATTTGGAATCTTTTAAAATATCCTAAAATATTTCAAACCCTCTAAAATATTCAAAATCTTTTAAAAACCCAATAAATTACTGAAATCCATTGAAAATTCCGTGGAATCTTTTGAAATGTTTGAAAGTATTTAAAATCCTTTAAAATCCCTAAATTCTTTTTAAAAGCTCTTAAAAATTCCTTGGCAATTTTCTAAATTTTCTAAATTCTAAAATCCTTTGGAGTATCTTTAAATTATTGAAATTTATTAAAAATTGCTTGGAATCATTTAAAATCCCCTCAAGTATTTCAAATCGTTTGAAATCCCAAGAAATTATTGAAATCAGTTGAAAATTTCTTGGAATATTTCTGAATTCCCTAAAGTATTTAAAATCCTTTCATATCCGAATAAATTAATGAACTCCAATGAAAATTCTCTGGAATATTTTCAAATATCCTAAAATTATTCAAACCCTCTAAAACATTCTAAAATATTCCAGACCCTTTAAC
>JAWWLR010000149.1:1548549-1563372 GCA_035041075.1 Acraspis erinacei | reverse complement strand
GTAATTTAAAGGGCAATTTGTACTTGATCGCGGTCAACCTGCACGTCTTACCCCCTCCACTTGACTTCCCTCACGTCGCTGACTGAGCGAGAGCGCTCTGTCGAGCCTTGCTGTCGGAAGCTCACTTGCAGTATTAATTGAACTGTGGAGTTTTGTAGCAAAATTGTCTCTGGGAAATTTAAATTTGGAATTTCAACAGAATACATGGAATAGTTGAATATTCAGATAAAAATTACATTTCAACACAATAGTTCATTTTTTAACCAAAGCAGGCCAATTATTAAATTTTAAAATTCATTAATTTTCAGCTGCCAATTCTTTGAAATTGTAAGATTCTATGTATTCCTTTAAAATTGTTCAATTTCAAATTACAGTTTAAAAATAAATAATTAACAAAACATTGATTTTAATTATTTTTTCACCTTAAAATGTCACCATAATAAAAACAATTTTTTATTTAAATTTACGTTTATTATGTTCTTAAAGATTAGGAGTTTATATGAAAATAATTAGAGGATGATCTTTACATTCAATATATTCTATATTAGGAGCAGAATTAAATTCTAATTCTTTTGATTTAACTGAAATAGAAGCTAAATTAGTAGTTGCAATTTTTATTTTTTATTAAGAGTTTTATAATAATTGATATTATTATTATTCTCTCGGAACTTTTTTTAAATATGGACACGAAAAATTAATAATAATAATTTTTAAAAAGATTCTTACGTATGATTTTAAATTTGATATTATATTTATAGTCAATTAACTGGTTAATAATTCGTAATATTTCATTAAATTATAAATAATAATATTTAATTTTGCAATAAACTAAAAAGATTAAAGACTATTTATGCAAAAAATTAAAACATTGTAATAGATTTGAATTTATAATAGAGTAAAACTTGATAATAATAATAATAGCAATTATTATGAAAATTTTAATAAAAAATAAAAATTGTAACTAATAATTCAGATTTTCGTTAGGCTTAATAAAAATAATAATTATTATTATATAAAAGCCTAATCTTTAACAACATAATAATAAATTTTAATTTAAATAACATGAATTTCAAAAATTAGGTGAAATTAATCATTTTATTAATTATAAGTTATTTAATAATCATATTATTCTAAAAAATTGAGATAATAAATAAAAAATTGTGTTTATAAAAATAAAATTTTATATTTTAGAAAATCATTAAAACCATTAAAAATGTTGGCTAAATAATAATTCTTAAACTGTAATGTGACATTAAACAATTTTAAAGCAATACTTAAAATGGTATATTTTTAAAGAATTGGCAGCTGAAAATTAATTAATTTAACAACTTAATGGTGAACTTCTGTCTTAAAAAATAATTTTTTAAATAATATTTATAATTTTAGTTCAAAATTCTTCTCTTTGATTGAAAAATTATTTTATTAAAAACTAATTCTTTAATCTGAAAATCCAACTATCCCACTTGTGGCTGAAAATTTACCTTTTCAAGTAAAGCATTCTTCAATTTATATTGTTCATCTTAGGTTTCTTGATCAGGGAAAATAATTTATTAATTTTAGCTGTTAATTTTGTTTGCCTACTAATCTAAATCAATAGGATTAAAATATTGATAAATCTTAAGATTGTGAAAAAAATGTCTCTATTCCCGCTGGGATCTGAACCCAGGACCTTCATATTTCCGGTCTGATGCTCTTACCAACTGAACGTCCTGGGTTCAGAACTCAGCGGAGATAGAGACATTTTTTCACAATCTTAATATTTATCAATATTTTAATAATATTTATTTAGACGAGTAGACGAACAAAATTACCATCTAAAATTAATAATTCTTCTATTTAATTGGGTAAAAATTCGTATATTCTGTTGAAATCTCAAGTTTAAGTTTCCCAGAGACAAATTTGCTACAAAATTCCGAATATAATACTTTTAAATTTTGGATTACAAAATTAGAACATTTTGATGTTGGTATTTTGTTCCTCATTAGGACAAAGCGGCCCCCCACTGGCAATGCTCGATACTGCGCTCTCGCTCAGTCAGCGACGTGAGGGGAAGTCGAGTGGAGAGGGTAGGACGAGCCGGTAGACCGCGATCAAATAAACGCTGCCCAGAAATATTTTGTTGCGGTTCGTTATAGCGAAGGGGGGTCTTAGAGAGGTCATCGCACGACTCGCATTTATACCTGCTTAAGTATACCCCCACCATGGCTACCCTTTGCTTGCCTTCACCCAATATATCTCGCGTCGGATATTTTATGCTACTTTGGAAGGCTTAGAATTTAAATTTATTTTTTTTTTAAGATCTTTAAACTAGAAATTGAAAACTACGCCAATTTTAACGTTTTTAAAGTTTTAAAAACGATATTTGACTGCAATTTTTGATGTATCAATCTGCCATAATTCGCCTGCAAACATTATTGTAAATAGTGTTTGAAAAAAAATATTTTTATTTTACGTATTTTCAAGGGTGTATTTCCCTTAATTGTTTCAATTATTGCAAATCTTACTAAAAATAATATATCTTCGACAATAATTGCTGAATTATAACAATCTAAATGTTTATAAAAATTTTTATTATCATCTGTGACTAATTGAGACAATCCACTTATCTCAAGCTATATCTTTTTTAATTTGTTATTATTTTTCAAATTATTTTGAAACGTCTAAACAACTTTTTATATTATTCGAGTTTTCCCTCAAACTTTTAATAAATCCTGCAAAATTTAAATAATACGTTAAAATCTTGCAGATTATTTTCTGACAATTTTGGAAATCTGTTTAAATCCTTTGAAATATGCTTTTAAAATTAATTTAAAAAAATAAAGAATCATTTTTAATATTCCATTTGTTGAATAAATATCGCTAAACTGCAAAATAAAAAATTCTAACTAATGAATCAACCAATTAAATTTTTTTTAAATTATATCATTTTAAGAAATTTGCAGTGAAAAGTATTGAAACTTTGAGGATTACAATTTTTTTATTAACAATTTTTGAATTAGAAGTTAAATTCTTTTTATTTTAAACTGTCGCAGATTATTAATTGTTCAATTGTTATTTATGCCTCAAAATTTGTTTTGAAATCTTGTTAAATTATTTTTTTAAAAGAAAAATCTAAAATAATTTTACATGAATCTCAAGTATATTTTGTTATTATCTTAAAAGTATAAAAAATCATTTAAAAACACCAAAATTTATATTTAAGGATCATCAAAAATAAGTATTTTGTTAAACAATTTTTGTAATCATTCCGAATTCTTAATTATTTTTGAATCTCTTCAAAACTTCTAAATTTGCTTTTATTTTAGGCACTTTTGAAGTATTCTGTAAAAAATAATTTTTGAAACAAAAAATCATTAAAAATTTGCCAAGAAATCTTAAGAAATTTTTTAAAAATTTGTTTGAATTTATCGTAAAACTCTTAATCAATCCTGCCAAATAAAAATAAATATCTTAAAGTTTCTAATTTTTGCCTAAAATTTTGGAAATCATTTGAAATCTTCTTAAATATTCTCATAAAATTAATTTTCTAAGTTAAAACACCATTTTCAATTTTCATAGGAATCGTAATGAAATTTTATTATATAATTTTATTTTTAATTATTTGAAATCTTTTCAACTTTTAAATTATTTTGGAAATTCTTTCAAAACTTCTGAATATCTTTTAAAATGGTTCGACTTTTCCCCGCCATTTTTAATAAAACCGGCATGAATTTTCATTAAAAATTTTAATTTTCAATTCAAGAAAATAGTTTGATTTTTAACCAAATAGTTTAATATAAATATTTATGTGAAGTTTTCGCCAAAAAGAATTTTCAACCAAAAAAAGGCAACCATGAAAAGGATAGTTAAATTTTAAGTTTAAACATTAATTTTTGAAGAAAGAAAAACGAATTTCAACTAAAAATATTTAAATTTGTAACCAGATTAATTTTTAACTAAAAAATTGATTTTTTATACAAGAAGATTTATTTTCAAAGACAGCCAATTTTCTGCAAACTAGTTACATTTTTATCGGATGAAATTAATTTTGAATTATGAGAATTAATTTTCAATCAAGATAATTTGTCTACCAAAAAATAAGAATAAATTTGTAGTTAAAAAGAAAATTAACTTTAAAATAAAAAAGTACGAATTTTTAACAAAATAGTACAATTTGCACAAAAAAGAGATCAATTTGAATCAAAGAGATGAAAAAAGAGCATTACACAAATAACGTTGAATTTTTAACAAAGGAAAATGCAATTTTTACGAAACTAGATCAATTTTTAAATTAGAGAGACAAATTAAAAAACAAAATAGTTGAATTGCTATCTAAAAAAATTCATTTTGTCTTCTTAACATCAAAGGCTAAATTTAAGAAAAGAAGTAAATCTTGATTTTACAGCCTAAAGAGCACAAAAATTTTCATTTTTATTAAAGATTTTTTGTAATCTTCGAATTTTAGAGTAATAAACTCCATTGGAAATTTTTAAAGTGGAACCGAAGGGGACGACAGCTTAATTTTATTGTCGGAAATCCGGGGCTAACCTTAGCAAGTGAAAATGCGAGTCGGGCATCGCCGAGCCTACGAATCCCTTAAAAGTCATAAAACGTGAATATTTAAAATCTTAAATTTGAATATTGTATTGTGAAATATAAAAAAGACTATAGTTAACACACCATGTGAATGATAAATAAAATAAAAAAAACATGAGCCTTCTCTATCCTCGTAAGATTAATTTACGAGATAACTAATGGACGACAAAAAAGCAAAATGGAGGGGTGAGTAACTTTTGTAAATTTTTGTTGTTGCATCCCTCCAAAAGCAGTACATCCTAAAATAAAATTAAAAAAAAAGAAACTAATTTTCAATGATAATGAAAAGGTTTACCTTGGAGAACATGTTTGCAATGGATTTGGGGAAAAACCAAGAGATTGCAGAAGCAATTGTCAACAATGCTATTAGAGAACTGGCTATTGAGAGAGGAGTTAAAGATATCGCTGAAGTTTGGACAACCATGGAATTTACTGTTATCAAACATTTCAAAGGCAAATATTAACAGAATTTACAAATGCTTCAAAAAGTTTTGAATAACATTCAATTTAACTTCAGGAATTTTTTTTATATTAAATAGGGACTGAAGATCGAGGATTTATTCTTGGACCAGTCGAAGAACTGAATCAAGTTTTGGAAGACAATATGATGAACCTTCAAAGCATGTCTGCATCCCAATTTATTGGTCCTTTTTTGGCTACCGTTCAAAGATGGGAAAAGTCAATGCAAACGATTTCTGAAGTCGTAGAAGCCTGGACAGAGTTGCAATCGAAATGGATGTATCTGGAGGGAATTTTCGTAGGAGGTGATATTCGGACTCAGTTGCCTGAAGAAGCCAAAAAGTTTGATGATATTGACAAGGCCTTTAGAAAAATCATGGTCGACACTGCCAAGAGATTGAATGTTTTGGAATGTTGTTCCCTGGCCGGTATGAATTTAATTTCCAAACTTCATCACACGTTAGGTTTTCTTATAATCAGATATTGAGAGAATTTCATTATAACAGGTCGCAAAGAAGAGTTTGAAGGCCTGATTGCTGGATTGGATAGATGTCAGAAATCACTGACTGAATACTTAAACAGCAAACGAGCCATTTTTCCAAGATTTAATTTCATCAGCGACGAGGAGCTTCTTGGTATTCTAGGTAGCACTGAACCGAGCGTTATACAGGAACATATTGGAAAAATGTTTGACAACCTTAGACGATTTAGACTCAGCTTGAACCATCAGGGAAGAATGATAGCTAGTGCCTTGATATCAAATGAAAATGAAATAATGGAATTCAGAAATTCTGTATTCGCTGAAGGGAAAATTGAGGAATGGATGGTCTTGGCTCTTGCTGAAATGAAAAATTCCAACAGATACTTAACCAAGAAAGCAGTCTACAATTACGGAAAGGTGTTTTAGAATTAATCCAGAACATTAATTAATATTTGAGAAAAATTTTGGTACTTTATATTATAATTGAATGTCAATCTAGGTAAGAAGGCCAAGAACAGAATGGATGTTAGACTTCCAGGGAATGATGATCCTAGCAGCAAATCAAATATGGTGGACGGCAGAAGTTGAAAACGTGTTTGAAAAAATCAAGTCAGGAAATAAACGTGCTATGAAGGAGGTATGTTTTGAAGGTCTTCCTTAATTCCAATTCACTGGTCGAAAACTTTTAAATCGAACTCATTTATAATTTGTGATACTAGTATTTGGAACAACTAAACACTCAGTTGAATGAAGTAGTAACCCTGATGGGTGGTGATGAACTTTCAAATAATGATCGGAAAAAACTGGATACTGTTCTGACAGTTGATGTCCACATTCGAGACATTATTAATTCATTTGTCAGGGATAGCATCATGGATGCTATGGAATTTGAGTGGGAAAGCCAATTAAGGTATCATTAGGAAATATTTAGATTTCTCATAGTTCTGATTTCTCAATACTGAGTAAAGAACCATAAATAAATTTATCAGGTTCTACTGGGTCCATGATCTAGATAATGTGTGGATGAATCAATGCACTGGAAGTTTCGAGTATGGTTATGAGTACATGGGACTTAACGGAAGACTTGTAATCACTCCCTTAACAGACAGAATCTACTTAACTATCACTCAGGCCCTTTCTATGCAACTGGGAGGTGCACCTGCAGGTTATTATATACTTGAATTTAACGCCGACAACATATATCACTTTAGATTTGTACCATTCTGATGAGATTATTCTCCAAAAGGGCCGGCCGGAACTGGCAAAACCGAGACAGTCAAAGATCTGGCTAAAGCTTTAGGACTTTTGTGCATTGTAACAAATTGTGGCGAAGGAATGGATTATGTCGCTATTGGGAAAACTTTGGGAGGCTTAGCACAATGTGGAGCTTGGGGTTGCTTTGACGAATTTAATCGAATAGACGTTTCGGTCTTATCTGTGATATCAACCCAACTTCAAACCATCAGATCAGCTTTACAAAGTAGATCGAACAGGTTTATGGTCAGCAATTCGAATAATAAGATAATTATGACTGGTAATTATATTAAATCTATCTAACTTAAACTTGCTATTCATCAGTTTGAACATCAGGACATCGTACTGGACTCTAAGGTCGGAATATTCATAACAATGAATCCCGGGTATGCGGGTCGTACAGAGCTTCCAGAATCAGTAAAGGCCCTCTTCAGACCAGTTGTTTGCATTGTTCCTGACATGGAGCTGATTTGTCAAATCAAACTTTTTAGTGCCGGTTTTCTAACTGCCAAAGTTCTTGCTAAGAAGATGACGGTTCTTTACACTTTGGCTTCTGAACAGTTAAGCAAGCAAACACATTACGATTTTGGGCTAAGAGCTCTCAAATCCGTACTCAATATGGCAGGGCAATTGAAAAGAACTTCAGGACATCTACGAGAGAATGTAGTTTTAATGAGGGCTTTACGAGATATGAATTTACCCAAGTTCATTTTTGACGACGTTCCTCTTTTCCTTGGACTTATTAAAGATTTATTCCCAGGATTAGATTGTCCAAGAGTCAGGTATCCTGATTTTAATGATGCGGTGGAAAAAGCTCTGGAACACCATGGGTATATTTCTCTTTCTGACCAGGTGATTAGAGATTCTTTCTTTAGGTTGATTTACCAGACAACTTCAGATAATGCTATTACTTCTTTAATATAATAACGGTAATCTTTCTCTTCTAAGGTGGACAAAGTTGTACAATTGTACGAAGTTATGATGACAAGGCATTCAACGATGATAGTAGGGCCAACTGGTGGAGGGAAAACGGTTGTGATAGAAACATTGTGTAGAGCTCAGACCCTCATGAATGAACCAACAAAACTTTATATTATGAATCCTAAGGTATTACTATGGAAATCCATATCTACTTTGCTATCTCTTAATAACTTACAATTTGAAAGGCATGTACAGTGATCGAACTTTATGGTGTACTCGATCCTTTAACACGTGACTGGACTGATGGTCTCCTGAGCAAGATCTTCAGGGAAATAAATAAATCCACTGAATCAGGAAAAGATGAGCGAAGGTACATTCTCTTCGATGGCGATGTAGATGCTTTATGGATCGAAAATATGAACTCAGTTATGGATGATAACAAAATTCTGACTCTAGCCAATCAAGAACGAATCAAATTACAAGACAACTGTAGTCTACTTTTTGAGGTATGCATGGCGTTTCTAGAATCCTGATTCTATCAGTATTTTTGATGATGAAAATCAACAGGTAGGAGATTTACAATATGCATCACCAGCAACTGTTTCCAGAGCTGGCATGGTTTATGTAGACCCAAAAAATTTAGGGTACCAACCGTACATGGACAAGTGGATAAATAGTAGACCCGAATCCGAAAGAGATTTTTTCAAAGCTATGTGTGGAAAATATGTGCATGGCGCTATAAGCTTAATAATAGACGGAATGCTAGGGTTACAACAAGTCGCACCATTAAAGATGATTATACCACAAACAGCACTGAATATGGTAATAGCCCTATGATTAAATTTTCTTCTTGAATTTGATAACGCAATCGTATATTCAGTAACTGGTGTTCCTTTTTCCCGTGGCCAAGGTAACACAACTTTGTTATATGGTTGATGCCCTCTATCCTGCACAGCGTGAATATGAATCAACGGGAAATAAATTCGAAGAAATTCTATCGCCTGAGAGTGTTTTCAAAAAAGGATCTACAGTGGCCGCCAGTCAGATTGATGTTGGATGGTCTGATGAACTTGAAGCTAAAAATGAGCTTATGGAAGCTGTTTATATCCAGGCTTGTTACTGTTCGTTAGGTGCCACTTTGGAGGTGGAATCTAGACCATCATTCGATGAATATATGAAAAAAGTGTCTGGGCTAATGATGGTTGAAGATACGGTCGAAAAACCTGCAACAGCGCGTACAGATCTTTCAATATTTCCTCTTAAATATCCTATATTATAATAAATAAATAGAGTATAAATTGATTTCTATATAATCTCAGGATACTTACCAATCACATTTCGGTTGCTGTACGACTATCTTCTGGACGTTTCCCAGAAACAATGGGTACCATGGACATGGCTTATTCCAGCATATGTTCACGATAGAAATAAACACTTCAGCGATATATTGGTACCTACTATTGACACTATGAGAACTACCTGGTTCGTGAATTTAATGAACGAGCTTAAAAGACCCGTCTTACTAGTTGGCGAAACTGGCACTTCCAAAACGGCAATCATTCTGGACTTCCTAAGAAGCCTAAATCCAGAAAAATTCGTAATGCGATGTTGTTATTGTCAAGTTTTTTATTTTTACTAAATCTCACTGATTATTTATTGATTATCTTGCAGAATCAACTCCTTATTAATTTTTCTTCACGAACAACGTCTATGGATGTACAAAGAAATATTGAATCAGCGGCAGAGAAAAGAACAAAGGATGTCTATGGACCACCTATTGGAAAGAAGCTGATGATCTTCATCGATGACATGAATATGCCATTAGTAGACACCTATGGTACCCAGCAGCCCATAGCCCTTTTGAAGTTACTGTTTGAAAGAGGAGGTTTCTATGATCGAGGAAAAGATCTAAACTGGATGAACATGAAGGACATATGTGCGCAATTAAATTAAATCATAACATTTCTTAAATAACATACATTAACACATTAAACATACACTTGTAAAATTTTCTATTGGAAGCTTCCACTAAACGCATTAGAAGTTTATTTCCGAAACATAAGGTAATGCTACAATACATAATGTTGTATTTCCCAAATGCTGGTATTGGTATAGTACCTCACATGTATTGGAATTTTATAATACATGTCCAGTCACCAGTAACTACACACGTATAGAACCAAAAATTTAAAACAATGTTAATCATTTCTCAGAAGACTTATTTCTGGCAAACAAAAAAAAAATACAAAATAAGTTTGCTGATGGAGCCAAGACGTCTGTTAATGTATTGTATATACCAAGCGTTTTTATAGAATTCAAGGAATTCATGGAATTTATGGAATTCGTGAAATTCACAGAATTTACGAAATTCACCGAATTTACGAAATTCACCGAATTTACGAAATTCACCGAATTCATATTATACCCGGTCGCACGGAATTCATTGATGTCATGGAATTCACGGAATGTCCGGAATACATGGAATTCCAAAGATTTTAAGAATTCATTGAATTTAAGAAATTTATAGAATTCATGGAATTTACGGAATTCAAGAAATTCGCAGAATTAATGGAATTCAACGAATTCAAACAATTGACGGAATTCACGAAATTCAAGAAAATTAGGGAATTAACGGAATGCAACGCATTTACAGAATGCAAAGAATTCACGGAACTCAAGGAATTCATCATATTTAAGAAATTCACGCAATTAATGGACATCATGGAGTTTTTGGAATTCGAGAATTCATGGAATTCACGGAATTCACGGAAATGCTGGAATTCGCGAAATTCATGGAAATCACTGAATTAATGGATTTCACGGAATTCATGGAATTCAAGAAATTGATGCAATTGACGGAATTTAACTATTCGTGAAATTCAAGAAAATCGTGGAATTCATGGAATTCACAACATTCAAGGAATTCATGAAATTCGATAAATAAGAAAAATTTAACGAAATCCTGGAAATCACTGAATTTATGGAATTCATAGACTCCCATGAATTCCATTAATTCCTAAAATTCCGTGAATTCCTAGAATTCCGTGAATTTCTTGAATTCTGTAAATTCCTTCGGTTCCATGGATTCTGTGAATTCCATGAATTCCGTGAATTTCTTGAATTCCGTAAATTCCATGAATCCCATGAATTCCGAAAATTCGCTGAATTTCGCAAGTTCCTTAACTTCCAAAGAATGTACGGAATTCAATAAATTCACAGAATTAATGTCAATCACGGAATTCAACGAATTCAACCAATTTACGGAATTTACGGAATTTACGGAATTCACAGAATTCAAGAAAATCAGGGAATTCATGAAATTTACGGGATTCACGGATTTCAATAAAATCAGAAAAGTTGCAGAATTTACGGAATGCACGAAATCCAAAGAATTCACGGAACTAAAGGAATTCATAATATTTAAGAAATTTACGCAATTAATGGACATAGCGGAGTTTATGGAATTCTTACATTGATGGAATTCACGGAAATGCTGGAATTCACGGAATTTATGCATTTCGTGGAATTCATGGAATTCACGAAATTATTGGAATTAACAGACTAGTTCGTGAAATTCAAGAAAGTCGTGGAATCCATAGAATTAAACAAATTCACGGAATTCATGAAATTCGATGAATAAATGAAATTTAACGAAATCATTGAATTGACGGAATTTATGGGCTCCCACGAATTCCATAGATTTCGTGAATTCCTTGAATTCTGTAAATTCCTTGAATTTCTTCGATCCCATTAATTCTGCGATTTCCGTGAATTCCATCAATTCCAGGAATTCTATCAATTCCTTTAATTGCGTAAATTTCATTAATTCTGCCCATTCCTTTAATTCCTTGAAGTCCCTGAATTACAAGAATTTCATGAATTCCATAAATTAAGTGTATTCCATTAATTCCGTGAATTCCTTGCATTTCATGAATTCTGCTAATTTTTCGAATTCCGATAATTCCCTAAATTTCGTGAATTCCTTCATTTACAGGACTTCTGCGAATTCCGTTGATTCCGTGAATTACATGAATTTCTTGATTTCCGGGCCTTACATGAATTTCGTAAATTCCGTGATAGCAGTTAATTCCGAAAATTCCGCAAACTCCGTGAATTCGGTGAATCCATGAATTCAATGAATTCGTTGAATTTCACGGATTCCTTGAATTCCATGAAGTCTGCGAATTTCGTGTGCTTCTGTGAATTTCGTGCATTACGCGAATTCCTAAATTGCCATGAATTCCGTGAATGTAATGAATTCCATGAATTCGGTCAATTTCTTGAATTCCGTAAATTCCATGAATTCCAAAAATTCCCTAAATTTCGCAAATTCCTTCATTTCCAAAGAATTTACGGAATTCAATAAATTCACAGAATTAATGGAATTCACGGAATTCAACGATTTCAATAAATTTATGGAATTCATGGAATTTACGGAAATTACGGAATTCAGGAAAGTCAGAAAAGTCGCAGAATTTACGTAATGCAAGGAATCCAAAAAAATCACGGACTGCAAGAAATTTACGGAATTCAACGCATTTACAGAATCAAAAGAATTCACGGAATTCAAGGAATTCATAATATTTAAGAATTTTACGCAATTAATGGACATCACGGAGTTTATGGAAATCGAGCATTCATGGAATTCACGGAATTCACGGAAATTCTGGATTTTACGGAATTCATGCATTTCGTGGAATTCACGAAATTAATGAAATTTACGAACTTAGCTTGTTCGTGAAATTCAAGAGAATCCTGGAATCCATGAAATTCAACAAATTCAAGCAATTCATGAAATTCGATTAATAAAAGAAATTTAACGAAATCACGGAATTCACGGAATATATGAACTCCCACGAATTCCATAAATTCCGTGAATTCCTTGAATATCCGTGAATTTCTTGATTTCTGTAAATTCTTTGAATTCCTTCGATTCCATTAATTCCGCGACTTCCGTGAATTCCATGAATTCCATTAATTCTGTAAGTTCCTTTAATTGCGTAAATTCCATGAATTCTGTGCATTCCTTTAATTCCTTGAGGTCCGTGAATTCCAAGAATGAATTTCATGAATTCCACAAGTTAAGTGTACTCCGTGAATTCCACGAATTCCGTGAATTCCTTGGATTCCAGGAATTCCGATAATTTCCCGAATTCCGATAATTCCCTAAATTTTGTGAATTCTTTTATTTCCAGGACTTCTGCGAATTCCTCGGATTCCGTGAATTGCATGAATTTCTTGATTTCCGGGGGTTACATAAATTCCGTAAATTCATTGATAACAGCCAAATCCAAAAATTCCGTGAATTTGGTGAATCCATGAATTCCGCGAATTCAAGAATTCCTTGAATTCCATGAAGTCTGTGAAATTCGTGTGCTTCTGCGAATTTCGTGCATGACGCGAATTCCTACATTTCCATGAATTCCGTGAATGTAATGAATTCCGTGAATTTCGTGAATGCCATGAATTTCGTGAATGCCATGAATTCCGCGAATTTCATGAATTTCGTAAATTCCGGGAATTCCCTGAATTCCTTGAATTCCATTAATTTCATGATTGCCTTGTTCAAAATTTTCCTTTTATAAACGCTCTAATACGTTTGTTGGAATGTTGGACTGTGACTTTACGATTTACAACAGTTTTTAACAGTGTACAGTAATCTTGCAAAATATTACTTAGGTTATCTAGCGGCGATGGGGAAAGCAGGTGGAGGAAGAAACAAAGTAGACCCTCGATTTATTTCCATGTTCTCAGTCTACAACGTGACTTTTCCATCTGATGACACTCTCAGTTATATTTATACCAGCATCCTTCATGGCCATTTGAAAATCTTTTCAGAGGAAGTTCAGCTGACAGCAGAACCAATTATCCAGATCACTTTAGATATCTACAAGGTAGTGCTATCCTCTCGTAGAAGATATGATAAATATATTGAACAATGCAGATTTTCCATTTAATATCTCTTTAGCTCATTATCATTGAGTTACCTCCAACACCTTCCAAATTCCACTACATATTCAACATGCGAGATTTATCAAGAATCATAGCAGGACTTCTCCAGAGTGATCCAGGGTATTTTGCTGGTGTTCAGCAACTTGTTCGACTATGGAGAAATGAATTTATCAGAGTTATGTGCGACCGTCTGATCAACGATGCTGTAAGATAATAACACAATATAATTGGAAGAAGATCAATTCTAATCACACTTCTACTGCTTTTTTAGGACCATGAATTAGTACGAGCTCATTTAGAGGAAAAAGTGAAATCTGTTTGGGAGGATAAACCTGATCTGATAGAATATGTAATGAGGGATCCTTTACTTTATGGAGATTTCAGGAATGCTTGCAATGAAGAAGAACCTAGGTTTTATGAAGATCTACTTGACTATGAAGCAGTTTATACTCTTTTCATGGAGGTAGGTATTTTAATCAACCCAAGGATTCAATATTTGTTATAACACCATTTCTTTCAGATTCTTGAAGAGTACAATGAAAGGGGATCAAAGTTGAACATGGTTCTTTTTAACGATGCCTTAGAACATTTAACCAGGGTACATAGAGCTCTCAGAATGCACCGTGGTCACGTTTTAGTTGTGGGTATTGGTGGAAGCGGAAAGCAAAGCGTCATCAGGTTAGCAGCCTTTGCTGCTAATTGCCAGATCTTCGAAATAACCTTAAGTCGGGGATACAACGAAAATTCATTTCGTGCAGACATTAAAGCGCTCTACAACTTAGTTGGCGTGGAAAATAAGAAGATTGTATTTCTCTTTACAGCATCTCATGTTGTTGATGAGAGCTTTTTGGAAATCGTCAACAACATGTTGATGATAGGAGTGGTACCTGCTCTCTTTACTGATGAAGAAAAGGATTCTGTTATTGCTGCTTGCAGGAATGCTGCTAAACAAGCTGGCTATGGTATCACAAAGTAATTTCGCTTTAAGGAAAACATCAATATCATTTTACAAGTAGTTGTCCTTATTAGATTAGTTCTAACTTAGGGGCCGTACTTAGATTACGTTACGGATTATGAGCCCTCTCTAAGACCAACCTCTCCCTGTAAATAAAAAAAAACTAAGAACGTGTCGCGGGACACGCATTGGGAACGAAGTTCCTCGTTACTTCCTCGCATTGAAT
>JAWWLR010000149.1:1467968-1482885 GCA_035041075.1 Acraspis erinacei | reverse complement strand
TGTTCAACAAAAAAGATGATAAATTTTCAACAAAAAATGGAATATTTTTGAAGCAAAAATGATAGTTACATTTACTTAAAAAAAAAAATTTTATCATAAAATAAAACGAATTTTTAACAAGACAGTTAAATTTGTATTCAAAGAAAAATTTAATTTTCAACTGATAAAATAAATTTTCAACGAAAAAATTATTTTGTACAAAAAAAGCCAACTTTCTAGAAAATCCATGAATTTTCAACAACAAAAATTATAGATTTTCAACAAAAAATGGAATATTTAAAGTTTTAATTTAAAAATAAATCAATTTTAGATAACAAAACATTAATTTTTTATCAAAAGAAACCGAATTTTTAACAAGAGAGTTAAATTTTTAACCAAAGGAATAATTTTTTAAATTAAAATTATGGATTTTGATGCAAATATGTAGTTAAATTTCTACTAAAAAATTTAGTTTTCAACTAATAAAATTAGTTTTTTTCACGAAATAGTTACATTTTTAATGAAATAGATGAATTTTCAACTCAGAAAAATTATTTTCCTCAAAAAAGGCCAATTTTCTAGAAAATACATGAGTTGTCAACAAAAAATATAATGGGTAAAATTTCAGTTAAAAATAAATCAATTTTAAACAACAACCAAATTAATTTTAAAGAAAAAAATGATACAGTTACATTTAATTTTAAAATTTAAAATTTTTAACCAAATAAATAATGTTTTAAAAATTAAATTATGAGTTTTTTAAAATAAAATAATTAAATTTTCACTCAAAAATAATATTTCAATGAAATAGTTACATTTTTAATAAAATAGAGGAATTTTCTACCAAAAAGGCCAATTTTCCAGAAAGTGCAAGAGTGTTCAACAAAAAAGATGATAAATTTTCAACAAAAAATGGAATATTTTTGAAGCAAAAATGATAGTTACATTTACTTTAAAAAAAAGAATTTTTTATCATAAAATAAAACGAATGTTTAACAAGACACTTAAATTTGTATCCAAAGAAAAATTTAATTTTCAACTGATAAAATAAATTTTCAACGAAACAGTTACATTTTTAATCAAATAGATGAATTTTTAAGTCAAAAAAATTATTAACAATAAAAATGATAGATTTTCAACAAAAAATTGAATATTTAAAGTTTCAATGTAAAAATAAATCAATTTTTGACAACAAAATTAATCTTTTATCAACAGAAAACGAATTTTTAACAAGAGAGTTAAATTTTTAATCATAGAAATAATTTTTTTAAATTAAAATTCTGGATTTTGAACAAAATAGTTAAATTATCACTAAAAAATTTAATTTTCAACCAATAAAATTAATTTTCAACGAAATAGTTACGTTTTTAATCAAATAGATGAATTTTTAAGTACAAAAATTATTTTCTATAAAAAGAGGCCAATTTTGTAGAAAATACATCAATTTTTTTTAAAAAAGATAAATTTTCAGCAAAATATGTAATATTTAAAGTTTCAGATAAAAATTAATCAATTTTAGACAACAAAAAAATTAATTTCCACGGGAAAATTATATATTTACATTTATTTAAAAAAATTAATTTCTTCTCAGAAACTAAAACGAATTTTTAACAAGATAGTTAAGTTTGTATTCAAAGAAAAATTTAATTTTCAACGGATAAAATAAATTTTCAACGTAATAGTTACACTTTTAATCCAATAGATGAATTTTTAACTCAAATAAAATTATTTTATATCTACAAAAAATGATAAATTTTTCAATAAAATATGTAATAGTTAAATTTCAGGTAAAAATAAATCAATTTTAGACAAAAAAAATTAATTTTGAAGCAAAAATGGTATAGTTACATTTACTTTAAACAAATTAATTTTTTATTATAGAAGAACACTAATTTTTAACAAGATATTTAAATTTAAAAAAAAAATTAAATTTTCAACGAAATAGTTACATTTTTAATCAAATAGATGAATCTTTAACTAAAAAAATGGAATATTTAGTTTTAATTTAAGAATAAATCAATTTTAGACAATAAAAAAATTAATCTTTTATCAAAAGAAAAATAGATGAATTTTTAAGTCAAAAAAAATTATTTTCTATGATATATTCACATTTTTACTTTTTAAAAAAATAAATATTTTTTCATAAAATAAAAAGAATTTTTACCAATATAGTAAAATTTTTAAGTAAAGAAATAATTTTTTAAAAATAAATGATAAATTTTAAATAAAATAGTTAAATTTTGACTAAAAAATTTAATTTTCAACGAAATAGTTACATTTTTAATCAAACAGATAAATTTTCAACCAAAAAAAAATTATTTTCTACCAAAAAAGGCCAATTTTCCAGAAAATGCAAGAGTTTTCAACAAAAATGGAATATTTAAAGTTTCATTTTAAAAATAATTAAATTTAAAAGGAGAAAAAATGAATTTTCAACAACAAAAATAATAATTTTTTACAAAATAGTTCACTCTTCGACCCAAAAGGTAAATGAATTACCAAAAAGATCAAGGTTCAATAAAATAAGTGAATTTTTAACTCAGAAAGATAAATTTTCAACAAAGCAAAAAACGAATTTTGAATAAAATAGTTGAATTTTCAAAGAAATAGTTACATTTTAAGAGATTTTAAGAGATTAAATTAATTTTTATAGCTTAAAATTTAAATAATGTACTAGAATATTCCATTATTTTAGTTAAAAAAATCATGTCTGGTTAAAAATTATTTTTTTTTTTTCAACTGAAAATTTAACTATATGCTGTTGAGATTTATATATTTTTTAATTTAATTTTTCTAACATAAAATTTAAATATTCCATTAGAATATTTCCTAATTTTAGTTAAAAATTCGTATTTTATGTGTAAAATTGAACCGTTCCAGTAGAGGATTCACAATTTTACTTTAAAAAAATTTTATTTTTATTTCCTCGACTGAAACAAATATTGGATTGAAAATTCCAATATTCCAATATTCCAATATATTCCAATATTTTATTTTTTTACTGGAAGTCTTAATATTCCCGTTGAAAAATTTGATTTTTATGTTGAAACATTTTTTAAATTAATTTTTTTATCGAAAATTTAAATAATACCCTTGAATATTCTATAATTTTAGTTATAAATTCATCTCTTTGGTTGAAAATTAATTTTTTTTAACTTATAATTTAATATTTTTTGGCTCAAACTATAGTTTTTCCTTCAAAATTCATATATTTTCCTGAAAATTAGTCTTTTTTGGTCAAAAATTAATTTTCTTTGTTGAAAATTCAACTTTGTTGTAGATGCAACAATTATGTCGAAATTTTTTTTATTATTGGCTGAAACATTGTATTTTTAGCTGAAAATTTAACTATTCAATTTTTGGTTGAACATTTATATTTTTTGGTAGAAAATTAATCTTGTTTGTAAACAATTTTTTTTTAAATTAATTTTTAATCGAAATTTTAAATAATCCACTTGATTATTTCATAGTTTTAGTTAAAAAATCATCTATTAATTAAATCTATTAATTAATTAAAAAAAATCTATTAATTTTTTTAACTGAAAATTGAATAACCTTTAGCTGAAAATACGTCTTTTTTTACTTCAAAATTCATGTATTTTCTTGAAAATTAGTCTTTTTTGTTGAAAATTTAACTATTTCAGTTTTGAAGGTTCATTATTTTTTCAAAATTTTATTATTTTTTATATAAATTCGTTGTTTTATTTTGCTAATAATTAATTTGCTTTGCTGAAAATTTAACTATTCCAGCTAAAAACCGAATGATTTTATTAAATATTTTAAATTAATAAATTGAATTAATTTTTTTAAATGGAAATTTAATCAATTTTGGCTGAAAATCTATCGTTTTTACCTAAAAATTGAAAATTCAACTATTCCAGTGTGAAAAATAAATTATTTTACTTGAAAATTTATTTTTTTGTTTTTGCAAAATTCATCTATTGTAGTTTTCATTCAATATTTTGTTTAAAATTCGTGTTTTTTTGTTTTGTTATAAATTATACAGCATTTTAAGTGGACTTCTCAGTTAAAAAAAATTAGCCTTCAACTAAAAAATATTACTTTTCTAGCAAAAGTTGAATTTTTAATCCAAAAGGACGGATTTAAAAAAAAACAGTTGAATTTTGAATTAAGTAGATAACATTTTGAAAAAAATACGAATTTTTGACAAAACAGTTGAATTTTCGACCAAAAAAATCTTACGTTTTTAAAAAAATAGTTGCACCATTTTCAACAATAAAAAAAAGTTAATTTTCAAAAAAAAAAATAATTTGTCCCCAAAAAAAGCAAAATTTGCAATAGAATAGTTGATTTTTCAGCCATAGAGATTAATTTTCAACTAAAGTAATGAATCTTCGAACAAAAAATTTACTTTTTAACAAAGTAGTAAAACTTTGAACCAACAAAAAATAATTTTTGACGAAAAATTGAAGATTTGTTGTTCCCACCAAAATTTTTTTTAAATATTTTAATATTAAGCAAAAAAATTAAATTTAAACAAAAAATACGAATTTGAAACTAAAAAATAAAATAATTCAATTTTCACTTCAAAATTGAAATATTTGATTGAAAATTTATATTTTTTAGCTGAAAATTCAACTATTTCTTTAAAAATGGATTTTTTTAGTTGAATATTGAACTATTTTGTTTAAATATAAATTTGAACCAAAAGAGATTGATTTTCAACAAAAATTGAATCGTTTATATTCCATTCAAAAAAGATTTTTAATATTTTAATATTAAGTAAAAAAAAAACAGTTAAATTTAAACAAAAAATACGAACTTGAAATGTCTCATTTTTCAGTTCAAAAATTAATTTTAAAAAATTCTATTTTATGTTAAATAGTTAAATTTTCGTCGAAAGAAATGAGTTTGGAACAAAAAAATGTAAATAAGAAATGAAATAGTTCAAGTTTCAGTTTAAAAAATCATTTTTAACGAAAAATTGATTTTTTTTTTTTAGTTAAAAATTGAAGCATTTGATTGCAAATTCAGCTTTGCTACTTAAAATTTCAACTATTTAATTGCAAATTGATAATTTTTATTTAAAAATTCAAATTTAAACCAAACAACATTAATTTTCAACAAAAAATTGAATAGTTGATTTTCCAATCAAAAAAGACTTTAAATATTTTAATATTAAATGAAAAACAGTTAAATTTAATCATAAAATACAAACTTGAAGTACATAATTTTTTAGTTAAAAAATTAATTTAAAAGAAATTATATTTGAAATTAAACAGTTCAATTTTCATCGAAAGAAATGAGTGCAAAAAAAATGTAACCAAAAAATAAAATAGTTCAATTTTCAGTTAGAAAATAATTTTGAACCAAAAATTGATTTTTTTATTATTAAAAATTCAACTATTTTATTGCAAATTCATTTTTTGTTCAGTTAAAAATTCAACTATTTGTTTGAAAATTGATCTTTTTAATTGAAAATTCAACTGTTTCGTTGAAATATAAATTTAAAACAAAAAAGATGAATTTTCAGGAAAAAAATGGAATAGTTGATATTCCAAATAAATTTTTTTAAAAAATATTTTCATATTACATCAAAACCAGTTAAATTTAAACAAAAAATACGAACATGAAATACTTAATTTTTCAGTTCAATAATTAATGTAAAATAAAATTATATTAAAAATGAAACAGTTAAATTTCAGTTACAAATTTTTAACCAAAAATTGATTTTTTTATTTAAAAATTGAAGTACTTGATTGAAAATTGATATTTTTTAGTTAAAATTTCAACTATTTGTTTCAAAATGGATTTTTTAGTTGAATATTCAACTTTTTGGTTGAAATGTAACTTTGAACGAAAAAAGAAGAATTTTAAACAAAAAATTAAATAGTTGATATTCCAACCCAATTTTTTAGCTATTTTAATATTAAATCAAAAACAGTTAAATTTAAAAAAAGATAAGAACTTGAAATACTTAATTTTTCATTTCAAAAATTAATTTAAAAAAATGTATATTATAAATTAAACAGTTAAATTTTCATCGTAAGAAATGAATTTGCAACTAAAACAAAATTTGTTACCAAAAAATAAAATATTTAAATTTTCAGTTTAAAAAATAATTTTTAACCAAAAATTGATTTTTTTATAGTTAAAAATTCAACTATTTGATTGAAAATTAATATTTTTTTGTTATAATTTCAACTATTTGATTGAAGTTTTTTTTTCGTTGAATATTGAACTATTTCGGTGAAATATAACTTTAATCCAAAAAAGGTGAATTTTGAAAAAAATTTGAATAGTTGATATTCCAACTAAAAATTTTTTTTTTAATATTTTAATTTGAAATCAAAAACAGTTAAATTAAAAAAATGAACTTGAAACACCTTATTTTTTAGTTAAAAAATTAATTTAACATAAAATTTTACTGTGAATTAAACAGTTTAATTTTCATCGAAAGAAATGAGTTTGAAATTTAAAAAAAATTTGTAACCAAATAAGAGAATAGTTCAATTTTCAGTTAAAAAAAAATAATTTTTAACCAAATATTTATTTTTTTATAGTTAAAAATTGAAGTATTTGATTGAAAATTAATATTTTCTTGTTCAAAATTCAACTATTTGTTTGGAAATAGATTTTTTTAGTTACATATTGAACTATTTTGTTGAAATATAACTTTAAATCAAAAAAGATGACTTTTCAACAAAAAAATTGAATATTTGGTTTTTTTACCAAAACAGATTTTAAATATTTTAATAATAAATAAAAAGCAGTTAAATTTAATCACAAAATACGAACATTGAATACTTAATTTTTCAGTTCAAAAATTAATTTTAAAAAAATTCGATTTTAAGTTAAACAGTTAAATTTTCATCGAAAGAAATGAGTTTAGAACAAAAAAATTTAACCAAAGGAAAATAGCTCAATTTTCAGTTTAAAAAATAATTTGGAACCAAAAATTGCTTTTTTATAGTTAAAAATTCAACTATTTGATTGAAAATTTATCTTTTTTAATTAAAAATTCAATTATTTGTTTGAAAATTGATCTTTTTAGTTTACCCATTAAGGACCAAATGGACGATTTTTTATGCTTTTTTCAACCGCGATTTTAAATATGAATCCTATAGTACAAAAAATAGAGATTTTGCGACCCAAAAAGACCTGTATATCGATTTTGGTAAATATTCATCATAAAAAAATTGTTTTATTGAAAAATATCAAAGTGACCAAAAAACTGTCGGCTTCAAGCCGCTATATTGGATGCTGTCATCTTGAATTGGAAAAAACCTATACAAAGGCATAAAAAAATTTTCCGTTTGGTCCTTAATGGATTAAACATTCAACTATTTGGTTGAAAATTGATGTACTTTGTTGAAAATTCTTATTTTTTTGCTTATTAAATTTAAAACCGATATCTCTTGATAGAAAGTTGATTTGGAACTTTTTAGTTGAAAATTTACCAATCTGGTTAATAATGTATATATTTCATGGAAAATATATACATTAACCAGATTGGTAAATTTTCAACTAAAAAGTTCCAGATCAACTTTCTATCAAGATATATCGTTTTTAAATTTAAAAAGCCTAATTTTTAGCAAAAAAAAATATTTTTCAGCGAATACCGATAAAAAATGTATCGAAAATTTTAAATTCAAATAAAAATAATTAATTTTTTTTACCAGAAAAGACTAATTTTCACAGAAATAGTTCCATTTTTAACCACAGAGATGAATTTGCAATATAAAATACACATTTCTAATAACTATTTATTTATTTGGTTTTATAAATATATAAATATATAAAGTATATAAATATATAAATACCGCTATTACTGCTGTTAGGTATTTTGCTCGGTTATTTATAAATTATACGGGATTTGAGTAGACTCCTGACATGAACTATATTTTTTTCTCTCAAATCTCAGAGAATTTTAATGAGATGGACTGATCAAGAAATCAGAAAAGGAAGATGTACGGCGAAGGATTAGAATCGGTGTCCGAAGGATGGCGCCAAATACGAGACTTGAGTACTACTACAGATCCTAATATTAGTTCGACAGTGCAAGAAGAAGATCATTTTTGCAAACTAATCCTGTACAAAGAAATCCAAGATTCAAGGTAAGACCAAAAAATTTCGAACAGGCTTCGGACTCAACAATCTTGACACTCTTTTTGTGGAAAGATTACACTATTTTGAAGAACAAAAAATACAGTAAAGACACTTTAAATCCAACAGAAACAAATGAATTTTTAAACCGAAAAGACCAATCCCACCGGAGCTAAAGGATCTTTTTTCTCAGACTGTGTAATATTTATCATTACATACAAAATTGGTGATATTATTACAAAATTTACCATCAAATAGAAAAAAATTAACATCTTTAATTACCAAAAGACCAATTTTCAAACAAGACGTTTAATTTTCAACTAAAATTATGAATTTTGAAGAAAAAAAATTATTTTTAAATAAAGTATTAAATCCATGATATTAAATGGTAATAATATAATAAATTTTTACTAAATGAGATGAATTATCAAACTAAAAAAGACTAATTTTGAGGAAAATAATTGAATTTTCAACCGCGAAAAAGTAATATTTTTCATAAAATATATACATTATTAACCAGATTGGTAAATTTTCTACTAAAAAGTTCCAGATCAACTTTCTATCAAGAAATATCAGTTTAAAATTTAAAAAGTCGAATTTATAGCACAAAAAAATATTTTTAAGCGAATACGGATAAAAAATGTATCCAAAATTTTCAATTTTCACCCAATTATAATTTGTGCGAAAAATAATTTCTGATACTAAATACAAATTTCTAATAGATATCTAACTATTTTTTAAATGTATTTTTTTATTTGTAATATTCTTACAAAATTGACCATTAAATTGAAAAAAAATTAACATCTTTAATTACAAAAAAGAAAAAAAACAGTTCAAACCGTACGTTTAATTTTCAACTAAAATTATGAATTTTGAAGAAAAAAAATTATTTTTGAATAAAGTGGTTCAACCTTCAACAAATTAGAGTCAGAAAAGATTAATTTTTAGCCAATTTTTAGACAAAGAGATGTAGTTTCAATATAAAATAAAAATGTCTAATAACTATTTATTTCTTGGTTTTATAAATAATTAATAATAATTAATTTAAACCACATATTTATATTTTCTATCAAAAGAACTGTATTCTCTTCGAAAAATGTATTAAATAAATGGTATTTCAAGAAAAAATATTGTTGAAATTAAATTGTTGAAATTATTTTTAAAAAAAGACTGCCAAGCAGATTAGTTTTCTACGAAAAAGACGTTTTTTTAAAAATAAAATACTTGCATTTTCAACAAAACGAGATTTTTTAGCCGAGAAAGAAAAAAAAATTCACTAAAATATAATTTGTGGGAAAAATTGTTTTTTGATACTTAATAAAAATTTCTAATAGATGTCGAACTATTTTTTAAATTAATTATTCGTTTTAAGCTTATATGAATATAATTTTCATAGATTATTTAAGGAAATGTAAAAAGATTTTTGAAGATTTTAAAATTTCTCAAATTCTTTATTATCTTTTAAACTGACTCGATTTCTTCAAATTACCTTAAAATCGTCTAGATTATTTTTCAAAAATTTTGGAAATCTTTTAAAATTTTCTAAAATGTGTCTCAATATTCTCTTTCAATTATTTTTTCAAACGAAAAAATTACTTTTAATTTTCCGAGGAATCTAAACAAAAGGAATCTCAAAAAATCCCTTTCAAAATTTTAATTATTATTAATTTTTTCAAAACTTCCCAATCTTTCTTCGAGCGAATCGAATTTTTCTCAAAATTTTAAATATTTTTTAACATTAAAAAAAATGTCCTTAAAATTAAATTATGTAAATTATGTTATAAAAAAATGTAATGTTCCAAAAACGGTTTTTCAATGAATAAATAAAAAAAATTGTATCCAAATTTTGAATTTTCTACCAAATTATTACATTTTCAACCAAAAAGATTAATTTTCGACTAAGAAAATTAATTTTCTATCAGAAAAGACGAATTTTCAGCTCAATAGTCTATAAAACCGTCGAATTCTCACCCCAAGAATATGAATTTTTAGTTAAAAAAATTAATTTACAATTAATCAGTTGAATTTTTAACAAATTAGTGAAATTTCAACATATAAAAATATTTTTTTAACCAAAAAAAAACGGAATTTTAAGTTTAAAAAATTAATCTTAATTTAAATTATTTTAAACATAAAAAAATATTTTAAAAAACAGTTAAATTTAACGAACCGGAACAAAATTAAAAGGAAATTCTTGAATCCCCAATTAAGACAGATTAATTTACGAGAAAAATTGCGTTTTTATACCAAAAAAAGATGAAATTTCTTACAAAATAGATAAATTTTTAATTAAATACATAATATTTGACCAAAAACATAAATTTTCAACCAAAAAGATTAATTTTCTGTCAAAAATACGAATTTTTAACAAAATACAGCAGTATGCAAACAAATACTTGAAGTTTTTAGTAAAAACATATCAGTTTTTAATTTAAAAATATATCATAGTTAAATTTCCAGTTAAAAAGTTAATTTTTAGAAGAAAAAAAACAACTGATTTTCAAGAAAATACGAATTTTCTACAAATCCGTTGAATTTTTAACAAAAAAGTTCATATTTATCCAGACGAATTCCATATAAAATAAAAATTTCTACTAAATATTAATTTATTTGTTTGGTTTTATAAATATATTTTTCATAAAGTTGTTAAGAAAAGAAAAAAAGATTTAAAAAAAATACCAAGCAGATTAATTTTCTACTCAAAAAAGGTGAATTTGCAAATCAAAAAGAAAAGTATTTTAAATAATTTCTGATACTAAATAAAAATTTCTAATAGATATCTAACTATTTTTTAAGTGTATTTTTTTATTTGTTTAAATCTTCCACATTCTTTGGGCAATTTTGGAAATATTTTGAAATATTTTACAATTTGTTTTAATATTCTCTTTAAAATAATGATTTTTTAAACAACAAAATTACTTTCAATTTTCCCAGGAACCTCAACAAAAACGATTTTTCTTAATTTAATTTTTAAATCGAATTTTCCTTACAATTTTAAATATTTTTCAGAATTAAAAAAAATTGCCTTTAAAATCTTTCAAGATTTCAAAGAAAATTTCGTTATTCTCTTGTAAAATGTTTACATTCTTAAAAAAATGTCTTTTTTTTACAAAAAAAAAAACGCACATCGTTTAAAATATTTTGATATTGTTTTTAAATTTTCTCTTTAAATTAATGGTTTCAAATAAAAAATCATTATAAATTTTCTTAGGAATCTAAAGGAATTTTTTTCCGTTTCTCACACCTTTTCAAAATTCCTAAAAAGCTGCTTTTTAAGAAAATATTTTCAGTTGAAAAAAAACCCAAGTTAAATTGAACCAAAAAGGACAGATTTTTTACTCTTAAAAAAAAATTATTTTTCAACGATTTTCAACGAATAAAGAAAAAAAATTTACCCAAAATTTTGAATTTGCAACCAAATAATTAATAATTAATTAAGTTTGTAACCAAAAATTATATAGATAAGTTTCAAGTTTAAAAAAATAAGGTTAAGTTAAAAGAAACGAATTGTTAACAAAAAAGTGACTTTTCATCTAATATTTAAATTTTCAACTAAAGAGATGAATCTTCAAGCAAGAAAAAAATGGCTCTCAATTAAAAAATATTATCTTTTTGTTTGAAACGGTTTCTGTAAGGACTGAAATGCAACTGTTTTATTTAAAATTCTCCCTTTTGGATTGGAAATTCATCTTTTGATAGGAAAAAAATCTGTTTTTAGCTTAGAGCCAATAATTTATAAATTTTTATTAAACATTTGTCATTTTCGGTTGAAAATTCAATTATTTTACTCGAAATTCGTCTTTTTACTTTGTTAAAAATTAATTTTTTTGGTAAAAATTCATAAAAATTAATTTAAAATTTATATTTATTGATTGCAGGCTTCACATTTTTTCCAATCTTAATATTTGTCTCGTTTTTCCACTTCATGAGAACTGAATTAATAGAACTCACCGAGAACTATTTAAAAAATGAACTGTTTTCTCATTAAAGTTCATTTTCTCGTTTGAAAAGTCTACTATTATATTTTGGGTTTAAAAATTCAGATTTTTGGTTCAAAATTAATTTATTTTGGTGAAAATTCAAGATTTTAGTTAAAAAGTTATACGTGTTCGTGGAAAATTCATCTTTTTAACTTTAAAATACATCTTTTTCTGTAGAAATTTGATTGTTATCGGTTAAAAATATAACTGCCTGGATAAAAAAGAACTTTTTTATTAAAAATTCAACGGATTTTTAGAAAATTCTTATTTTCGGCTCGCAAATTCAACAATTTAATAGAAAATCTATGTATTTTATTGAAATTTTTGTTTGTTGCTAACATTAATTTTTTAATATGATATTTTTTATTAAAAATGTATCTTTGTCTTCTAGAAACTTCAACTATTTGTTTGCATAATCCTGGGTTTTGTTAAAAATTCGGATTTTTGACAGAAAATTAACATTTTTGTTTGAAAATTTATCTTTTTGATCAAATATTATATATTGATTTAAAAATTTGTCTATTTTGTAAGAAATTTATTTTTTTGTTTTGTTTAAAAATGCAACTTATTTCGTAAATTAATCTGTCTTAGTTGGGGATTCAAGAATTGCGTTTTAAATTTGTTCCGGTTCGTTAAATGTAACTGTTTTTTTATAATATTTTAAATAATTTAAATTAAGATTAATTTGCTTAACTTGAAATTTAACTGTTTTTTGAAAATTCAAATGTTTTGTAAAAAGATCGTAGTTGTAGCTCGAAAAATGAACGATTTCAAGTATTATTTTTGAAAAATCATTTTTATTGGCTGAATCTAGTTGTTTTTTATTTTACACTAAAATATATATATTTTTAAATATCAATCATTATATTTTTCATTGAAAATTCCGTTTTTTTTGTTTTGTTAAAAAAATCTTTTTTTAAATCTTGAAATTTCAACCATTGAGCTGAAAATTCGACTATTCTGGCAGAAAATTAATCTTCTCAGTCAAAAATTCATCTTTTTGCCTGAAAACGTAATTATTTGGTTATAAATTTAAAAAAAAAATTTATTCAATTCAAACTTTAGACTCCTAAGAAAATTTAGAACTATTTTTTAATTGAAGCTTCATTATTTTATTTAAAAAATAATTTCGTGGCTTTATAATTGAACTATTTTGTTGAAAATCCGTTTTTTTGTTGTTGAAAATTAATTTCTTTAACTGAAAATCTGAATATTTACATTTTTGCCTGAAAGTTTCTTTCATATGGATAATTTACCTTCTTGGTGAAGAATGTGTCGAAAACTCATCATTCTGGCTGAAAATGTAATTATTTGGTTGAAAATTCTGTTTTTTTTTAAATATTTTTTGTATTTAGAACTATTTTTTAATTGAAAAAATTAATTTCAAGAGACTACCTTTTTTAATTTCAAAATATTTCAAACGATTTCGAAAAGTTTCAAAAAGATTGAGGAAGATTTTTAAAACAAATTTTATAATTTAGCGCAATTAAAAAAATATATAAACAAAATGTGGTTTTTCTATTTTGCAAAAAATATGCTTTTTAAGAATTTGGAAATATTTAAAGATAATAACGACATTTTCTTAGGATTCCTCGGAATTTTTTTGAATATTTCAAAAGATTGTATAAATTATCGGAAAAGAATCTGGAAGATTGTAAGGCAATTTATTTTAATGTTGAAAAATATTTAAAATTTTGGGAAAAATGCGATTCACTCGAAGAAACAGTTCGAAATTTTGAAAAAATTTCATAAATAATAAAAGTTTCAAATATTCCATTTTTAAACCATGCAATTTTAAATTTTTCGATTAAGAAAAGGAGCAGTTACTTAATATTTATAAATATCCACTGTTAATTAAAAATTAGTAATTATAAATTAATTTTCAAAACTTCGAGTAACTTAAAGGGGTATTGAAAACTTTTGAAAAATTCAAAAATCGCAGATTTTTTCCATTTTAATAAACTAATCTTAAGAGGATATTTAAAAGGATTTACAAAGATTTAAAAAATTTTCAAAAAGGAATGTGTAAAAATCTCAAGAAAATTTTGTTAATATGGCAGAATTAAAAAAAAAAATTAATTTGAAAAAGTGTAAAACAGCGTGTAGATGTTTCAATTTTAAAATAAAATATCGAAGCATTCTAAGGATTTTGAAACTGATGAAAATAAAAATAATTAAATATTAATTTGAACGGGGAACTTCAAATTTCTTACAAATTTATAGTTGGAACTGGAGTTTATCCAGAATTAGAATAATTCTCGAAAAATTTTCGAAAAGGAACAAAAGTCTGAATTGGAACAGGAAATTTTTTGCAAAGAATTGTGATTTAAAGCAGGGAATTTAATTTAAAAGATTCGAAGGATTTTTTAAGGTAATTTCATTAATTTGAAGTGATTTTTAAGCTTTTGAAATATTTTAGGATAAGGAATTTTCGAAAATTTCTGAAGAAATGGAACGACTTTACAAGACGTATGAGTTTATAAAATATTTTAAAAGGTTTCACATTATTTTATAAGATTTTTCGATGATTTCAATGATTTTAAGGGATTTTAAAACTTAATGTATTTTAATACATTATTATACATGATTGCAAAAAATATCATAGAATTTCACGGGTTTTTATGATATTTTAGTGGATTTTGAAGAATATATTCATCAGAAATTAGGTATTTTCTAAATTTACTTTATTCTACTTAATTCAGTGGATTTTTTTCCTGGATTTTTAAAAGGATTTGAAATATTTTAACGATTTTTTTTTAATTTATCCGAAATTTATTACCCTTTGAGCGCGAAAAAATACCCTATGAGCGTGAAAAAAAGTACCCCTTGGTCAATATAATTTTTCCCTTAAGGACTGTGAGGCCTGCTACAGGCAACCTACATTTAGTTTC